>WURT03111697.1:0-12043 GCA_009936505.3 Holothuria glaberrima
GGTCAAAAGATCAAAACCTTGTAAACATGATACCTCAAGAACGGCAAGGAATCACTAAGTCTTTTGGCTTTCTGGTTTAAACTTTATTTATTGAGGGTTACTGATTTAGCTAGAGCTAATCTTCCATGAGATCCTCAATCTTACAAAATAAAATACACAAATGATCAAGTTAAAGGTGTAACAAAACGAAAAAAAAAAAAAAAAATCAAAACAGTGATGAAAATCCTTTGCAGCTTCTAGAAAGCATAAGCTACTGTGTTTACCTTCTACTGACTTTTGCAAATGATGGTAGTTTTATGGCTGTGCATATCATAAGGGACTTTGGGTAGCACATTCTAAAGTAGATTAACTTAATAGTGGACATAGTGGTGAGGACACCCTACATAGATAAGATCTGTCATCTATAACCTTTCTGTATTATGCAGATCAGAAAGACTGGCAGTCAAAACAAAAGTATCCCCTTTGCAAAGGAGAAACAGTATCTGCTGCTTGTAAAGCAAGGCTGAGAGACTTGCATTTCACTCACTGATAATAGCCTGAGAAGAAGAAATTATGTATTATGAAAAGCAGCTAATGGATGGTTTTCTTAATCTTTCCAGACTTTTGAAGGACCTAACTGATTTAGGAACAGACTGTATATCCAAGTGTATCGGCTGGTATGTGAGAGTGACATGGCTAAATGAATGATAACCTCTCAAATGGCAGTTTTGCTTCTAGTGTGTTTTGACCAATTTCACTCAAATGGAATACTAAATTGCACCAAATTCCAACCTCTTACGAAAGGGGGAGGGATGGTGGTGAGGGTATCAGAATTGACAGCTGATAGGTTGCCAGACAATATAAATGTATACTTACTCATCCTCCTATTGTACCTTTCTTGTCCATCTCAGGATGACTATGGTGCTTTGATGGATTGCATGCAGGATGCCCTCAATAAAACAGCCAGTGGTGAGTCAGAAATATCAGTTCTTGTAATAATGAAGACTTTTGCCAAAACATTGTGATATTATGTGAAACTTAGGTTACAGAGAGTCTGTCAACGATTATATAAGTGTAAACTGAGTAAGTCATCACCGAATATAGAAGTGACTATTTAGTCATATTTGATGATGGTTGTACCCTTCAAGTCTTTTAAGTATCCATGAACTTTGGTTGTTGGCATTTACATGGGAGGCTTCAATGTGAGTCTGACGCTTCTGGCATTGTCTCGAAGTGAAAATGTCAGATGACACAGTGAAAATCTCATTGGGCAGTGCTAGGTAAGTTGCCTTGTTAAGACCAAGATCAGTGGGTTATCACTAAATCACAGATGTTTTGTTGTTAGAAAAGTAACTAATTTTTTCAAATGGTCGGCTTTGTCGATAGCATCTTAACAATATTAAGAGGGTGAACAAAAAAATCTAAAGTCTTCCTAGTGTAGAAAACACTTTTCTTAGTAACGTAAGGAACTTTTGAAAATCTCTAGGTTTGAGATGTGATTTCTATGTTTTCTTATGAGGGTCTCAAGGTTTGCCATTTTTGAGGTTGGCATTTTCCTAACTTTCACACTGGTTTACTTTGTTGTAATTTTTGTCTTTCAGATCAAAATGCAACAATTACAGACACCGTCCAGGGATTTTTCTCTCCCTCTGTGAGGGATATCAAGATCAAGAATCTTAGAGCGTATCCTTAAACGTGTTAACTTGAACAGTGATAAACGACATTTGTTGCTTGACCTAGACATATTGTTTAAAGTAATATATTTACAGAGATTGAGGAAAGGAAACACATTGGATTAATATCTGTCCTCATCACCTCTTTCTTTGCTTAAATATGAAAGGTTGAAATTTAGACACTTAGTTTAAATTGATTTATTGCAGACTTATTTATGATGTCATTATTGTGTACTTGCATTAACAGGTTTTGTTTTCCTTTGAAAGTAAATGCTGAAGAAACCTTAGAAAAAGCCCAATTTCTGGCAAATAAATATGTGACGTGATGATTTGTACAACCAAGATACTTTCTCACTGTTTGGTACTTATCACATTTTGAACTGGCCTTTGAAAAAACAGAAAGTCAATTAAAGGAGGAAAGATGTACTGAGTAGTGCAAGAGTGACATCACAAATTTGTATACAATTTGAAAAATTTAAAGTGAACAATGAGACATTAGACCAATGTGTTTCACTCTTTAACCTTTGTTACATATTTGTTGTGAAATTTTTAGACTTCAGGTCCCCTGTCAGTAATTGCTTGTCTTATTTACTGAATGTAAGTTATACTTTTGACATGTTAGTATGCTGAAAGAAGAATACAGTGTGTGGTTGAAATATGAGTGGAATGTATTTATTTGATTGGTGGAATGCTAATTTTGTACATTGCATCATTCACCTTTGGATTGTTTATCGGAGGAATGCCATGATTAAGAATCATTTAAAGTGTTTGTAGATATGATTAGGGTCAATTTAGAGCAATTTAGCTATAAGTCCTCTCCGTACAATGTACTCTGCAAGGGAAGAGTAAATGTTTAAAGGTCATATAAACATCTTAATTTCAAAAGGAAACACAAGCAGGTAATGTGAATTGTACAGGAAGGACATCACAAATTATTGCGCAATCATCTATTTCAAACTGAGGGAATAAATTTCAACATTATATATCTCAGCAACAAAGTAAGCTTTGAAAACGAGAGTTAGATGAATGAAATTCATTCTCCAACCTTAAAAATATTTATTCTTGTAATTCAAGACTGGAGGTCCACTGTAAGTACATCTTAGGAAGATCCGAGGCACCAGTATCGTACCCTTGTGTGCACTTTTCCTGGCAATGTAATGATTTGCTAGCTGTCTGTCTGCTTGTTAGCATGGCATCGATCAGCTTCAATCACATAGTATGACATTAACATACCTTTTTAAGATATGGAAAGTTTTCCTCTTTAATTACACATCTACCATCTTTCTATTCTGTACAAATTTCCTGCTAGAAAACGTGTGATTGTACTCCAAATATTCAGAGAGCAATGTGGTGAGATCCATTGATTGCCACATTATTTGACCCCACTTATGATAGTTTTGCTTTCTTAACCTACCTCTCTCTATAACAGTGAATGTGAGAGGAAGATGGGGAGAGAGGCCTTCAAGAAAGCATATGCCTTTGTGAAGAATGCAAGGTTTGGAGAAGGGACAATGGCAGGAGAGACAACAGATGAAAAACAATTGATACAAGGCCTGAGGAAATTTGTTGATAATCCCAGTGATGGCTTTTTGATTGACCAACTACTCTTCCTGGAAGAACAAGCCAAGATACTGTAGGACAGGTATGTATGGTCTGGCAAGCAGCTGCTTTAATTCATAAAAGATTCCTGGTGTTGACCAGCAAAGTCCAGTCATTATGTTTCTTGGAAGGTCTTATTGTTCATTTGCATCAAGTTTCCAATGGCAAAAATGCACAGAGTGAAGACCAGCATTGAAGACAAGAAGCTTTAGGTCACAGTGGAACAAACTTTGGCATATATCATTTTAGCCAATGGGGTAATTAAAACCAGGATAAGTAATGCATAGTTGAAAAGCTAAGAAGGATGTATGTTGGATCATACATGTACTGTATGATAGGAAATGTAATTGATCCCAAATGTACTACCAGGGGGTGATGATTGGGTGTTTAAAGAGATAAGACTCAAGGTGTATGCCAATGCTTACTAGGTTGGCTGTACTAGAGACATGTGTAACTACATACCATAATCCTCTTTCCTTTTTCTTTGCCTCCCAGTAGTGACAATAATGATTCCCAAGGAGAATGGTCTTAAACTTGGCCAAGGAATAAAAAAAATAAAAATATCAGTAGGTCTAGCATCCTACTGTCTTTGCTAATAACTACCTGAGAGCAGATACATAATGATTTATTGTGTATGTTAGATTAACCTTGTTGTCTGGAAATAAATTATCATTGGGGACACTGCTTTACTTGTGTAAGCTTACAATTTTCAGTCATTGCAATTCACAAATTTATTTTGAGGTATCTATACACTGTTTTCTTGGGCATGATGCAAAACCATTTAGAATGAGATGATATGTTCAGTAAATGTAGTAATTGATCTTTGTATTTTGCAGTCAGTTTTGTAATTACACCTTGAATTATAAAAGTTGATCTGTCCAGTTCAGTAAAGGTCCTTAGCTGGACACCCAATCCCACTTTTGCATAGTGCTGATTTGAGAGCAAGTAAGCTGTCTGAAAAATCTGTTTGGGATTTCTGCTGCAGTTCACCTTGTAATAGAAAAGAAATAGCTACATTACTATAATACAAGGAAATACTTTAATGCAGTTTTAATATCAGCATGTTTACAATCATGGCATTAATTTACAATTTATTTATTATCAGACTATAATATATAATGCAAATAAGTGTGACTTAAGTTTCTTTTTAGTAATATCCATTGAGAAGCTGCTATTGTTTTTTCTATTAAGATGAGGTAGAGGATTGAGGCCAACCAACTCTTGGTGGCCTCTGACCTGCATAAATAATATTAGGGTATGGGTCATACTCTGCAATTTATTGCTGGTAATATTATGGACCTTTTATGTCTGCATTCATGTCAGGTATTGCATTTGCATTTTACTGGCAAACAATATTGGAATATGTAGTCATGTTGGCATTCAGGCTGTAAAACACAATTGTTACTGAAAGTATGTGTTATGATTTCATTGCAGTGTGAATGAGTATAATGTTAAAACATTACTTCAAAACCTTGAGGAATAACAGCAGTGGATATGTCACCTTGACAGAAGTCTAACTTAAAATCTTTCATTAATGTTGGATTACTTTTTCTAGGTATTTAGTACATTCTATGGAATTCTGTAATCATTGTATTTTTTACTTTTGCAATTCATTGTACACCTTGCTAAACTATTAATGTGATAAACAATATTAAAAGTAACCTCATCTTAAAAATTTATTACATCTGCACCAATTTAGTTTCCTCACACACATACACACCAATACAAAAATTGACCCAATCATGCAAATTTGAGAGGTAGGGCTTGTCTGCCTTGATGTGATTATTTCCTCAAGCAATTAAAATATTAACTGGCAATTAATAAGTTAGAAGTATTTGTTTTGTATATATGCATAAAAGAAAGTTTTAAATTGAAAGGTCCCTATCTGAGTCATGGGTGTTATAAATAACGGGAATAATTTTGTGTTTAAATTAGCGTGGCAATTTGTTTTATTGATTTCTTGTTCATAAATTTGTCACAACCTTAAAACAATATGTAAAAAATGATGTTGTACATTTCCATTTGCATTTGACTAACCTGCAGGCTTGTAGCCAGGATGTGGTAGGGTTTCAGGAATAATGAGACAACTATTTGATGGATGTGTGCCAAGGGTGCTGACAAAATGACCTTGTTAAACACATTTTGGTAATTTTACCTAACAATTCAAATGCTATCCATATATTGAGAGTCACACTGTAATATTTTTGCAAGCAACACGCGACTTCAGGCATTCTTCCCTTTGAGTCATGGGGCTTGAACCTCATATACCCCCTTTTGTGGCTGCTAGCCTGTATAGCAAAATACAATGCTGTACCAGGTAAATTATTCCCTATATTGCCAGAGTATTGAATCATAGAACTATGAACCTACTCATCTTCCTTAAAGGGAAAATACAGTTACCCCAATAAAGAATTGTATAGTAGACTATCCTATTTTCTGAATGGCTCTTGAGAATCATGTGATGGTATTTTTCTCACCCAGTTGTAAAATTTACGAGGAGCAACTGCTTGGTTTACCTTGAATATGCAATATTTATGTCTTAAAATATCATGAAAGATACTTGGAGGAGAAATAAGACGAAATTTGTGACATTAAGCTGTTGTTTCAAAATAAGTTTGGGGTGACTGCTTATGACCTTTAAGTAGTACTGTAGGGTTACTGTTGTTTCTTCCATTGTAATGTCTCTTCTGAAATATTCAGTTTGTTTCATGTTTAATCTTTGACAATAATTTGATGAATAAAGTGCTAAGTTAATTTGCTCATTAAAGGTAAAATAGGAGCATTTGTTTCATTTTCTGGTTTCATATGACTTAAATTATGCAGATTTCAGAAGAGAGTAGTTTCTGTGGATGCAAAGTACTCATTCATACTCTCTGTGCCTGCCATTAGAAACAAGTTTTAGATGAAGACAGCTTCATCACAAAACATAGATGTACAGTTAACAATGTATCATTGTACAACCATTATTGTTAAATATTTACATATTTTCAGTTGTTTTGTGATACCTTTGTACAGTAAAACATGATTTATGATGTATTTCAAACTACTTTCATATTGATTCACAATGAATTTGCTTTCAAGCTTATTAGTACACCTTGATATAAAGATCATATTTTCATAAGTGATTCTCTTACAATTAATTTTACTTTTATTTTTGTACAATATACTTGATAGTTTTTGTGTTCAACATCTTGATTGTAAAGTAAGTCTGCCTTTCATAACCTCGAGTGTTTTGTCACCTTGAAAAGTTCACCTCTGAGCAGTTGCATGAAATATGTACTGTCATATTTAAATGTGATTTGCCATATGATTGCATTATTTTAAGGATGTATTGAATAGTCACATTAATTCTGTCTTCACATTTTTATTTACTTTTCAGTCCATATACATGTAATTAGGTTGGTCAGTTTGTACCCATTCAGAAATGTGTTCAAGCTTTGACTGCCATCTTGAGGAAAGGGTCTATGAGGAGGTAATGGAGGGATTCTGAATGAAAATATGCCAGGCAGGATTCACAATATTATCTAATAAGAGTTGGTTGGAATAATTTAATATTGTTGGGTAGGGTGGCCCGGTACTATTGATGTAGGCATATGCCTGTCCATCTGACGTAAGTTTAGAGTCTTATCTGGGTTTCAACTTCAGGTTAAGTTCAGGCAACATGTTTACTGAGTGTCAAGGAGTCATACACATAATAGTACTTATACTTTCTTTTATCATACCTTACATTCACTAATTTCTTTAGAGATAGTTGCTGTTGTTTTTTACCTTTGACCTTGACTGGTAGAACTTTTGAAAGAAGCATCTATACCACTCAGGATGACCTGTAATGTGCTCCTGCATTTTACATTTGTCAAGTCTACATCTAACTCTGAAGCCACCTTTTCTATGTATCCTCATCATTCTCTCTTTATTTCATGTTTACATCTTTTATCCAGTTTCTCTGACCATCAAAAAAAGTGTATTAAAAGTTTTCAGATGTTCAAAATTTTTTAGAGTAACTTTGGTATAAATTTATTGATTTCTTTTGAAGAAGAGAATAAGCTTTCATTCTCAGTTTCTCCATTCATGCTGGCTGATGATTGTGGGGGAAATCCTCATGGTATATGCCAGAAAAACTTTGAAATAGTCAAAGGGCAAACCTTGTCATCCCAGATAGTTCCAATTCTCCCAACTATGCAACTTGTCACTCCTCCCATAATTGTATAATGGTCCTCCTTGTGCAGACACAACCCTATTTATGGTTTCAGGCCATGTCATGGTAAGCATACAAGGCTATAATGTGTAATCCTCTGCATCTTGAATTTCCCAACTTTGCTGACAATCAAAAAGCAGTCACCAACTCAGAATTTTGATACCCCTGCACTAAAAATATACTTTTTGGTGATGAGAGTATGACTTTAAGATTTGAACAGTGTCCTTTCAGGGTCATAGCTCCTTAAGGGAGCAGAACTTCTTCGGGAGTAATTGTTGGTTTCGCCCCTTAGCTCTTTGCCAGAGAGTCAAGGGAACTTTGGGAAAATACGTCTTTTAAGTAAGATTTGAACAGTACATTTCACCCACCTTGAAGTTATAAGTATCAATGATATTTAAAGGGCATGCCATGAAGCTAAACTAGAGAGCACAGGACAATAAGACTGCAGTTTTCACATTATGACTTTATTTACATTCCTTGTAGTGAAAATAATGCACACAAGACTAAGTTTCATGGAGGATAAAAAAGTATAATTTGTTCGTATATAATTATTTCTCTCAGTAAGGAATGTACAGTATGATTTTTAGCCATGGAACCTGAAAGAACAGCTACTCACCTGTACTTGAAATATATTTAATTGTGAATATATTTTATATGATTTTAAAGAAACAATTGAAAAAAAAAAGGTCTTGTCTAAAAGTTTAAAAAGCAGTTGACAAGTTATGGACTCATTTTGCTATGTGGTATGACAGATTATGAAGCAATTCAACAAGAATGTGCTACACATACTTTGTAAGGGGTTTGATATAAATTTGTTCTTGGTATGAACTGCATGTTGCATAAGTCTAAGCAGTTATTCAAGAAGGTGAAATTGTAAGGTCAAGTTACCTGCACAGGAACAAATATTTTGTATGATTGAGATGTGGTGAAAATACAGTGACAGAAAAGAATACTTGTCTACATGTAAGGAATATTTTGTGGAAAAGATTTTACAGGAAAAACCAGAATGCAAAAATGCATTGTGGTTTTGATGAATAGCCCTATACATGTGTAATCCCAAATAATACCAGAGTGTACCTTTTTTTCAGCCATTGGTTGAATGTGATATCAATGTGCTGGAAAGTTAGTTTTGTGTTCATATTTGACCTTGGGAATTCTTTGGAATTTTTGCTTTTGGGCCTCTGGTGATTTTAGGTGACCTCTGAAATCTAAAAAAACTCAGTTTTCTGATGGATCAAATGCAACACCATGTGAAGTATCCAAGCTTCCTACTTTGAGATATCTTGTAAACATGGTATTCAGTATTGCCCCCAAGTGACCCCAGATGACCATTGGCCTCCACCAAAAACTATAGAGTACTTCCTCTCACCATAACTCATCTACATACTAAGTATGAAATATATCCAAGCTTCCTATCTTGAGATATCATGTTCATACGGTTTTCAGAGTTGGCCCCCAGTGACCTCAGATGACCTTTGACATCCACCAAAAACAATAGGGTTCTTCTCACCATAACACATTCACATGCCATGTTTGAAATCTCTCCAAGTTCCTAACTTGAGATATCATGTCAACAATGTTTTCAAAGTTTGACCCCAGTGAAACCCAGATGACATTTCACCTCTACCAAAAAACTTACCATAACACATTCACATATTAAGTATGAAGTCTATCCAAGCTTCCTAACTTGAGATATCATGTTAACAAGGTTTTCAGTTTGACCCCTGCTGACCCCAGATGACCTTTCACCTCCACAAAAACAACAGGGTTTTCACCATAATGCATCCACATACTAAGTATGAAATCTATCCAAGCTTTCAACCTTGAAATATTGTGTAAACAAGGTTTTAAGAGTTTGACCCCCAGTGACCCCAGATATCCTTTCATCTCCACCAAAAACAATAGGCTCTTCTCACCATAATGCATCCATATACTACGTATGAAATTCGTCCAAGCTTCCTACCTTGAGATATCTTGTAAACAAGGTTTTCAGAGTTTGACCCCAGTGACCCAGATGACCTTTAACCTCCACCAAAACAATGGGGTTCTGCTTCTCACCATCAGGCACCTAAATCCTAAGTAAGAAATCTATCCAAGTTTTCTATCTTGAGATACCGTGTAAGCAAGATTTTCAGGGTTTGACCCTCGGTGACCCCGGAATCCCAGATGACCTTTGATCTCCACCAAAAACAATAGGGTTCTTCCTCTCAATATGGGGCATCTACGTACCAGGTTTGAGAACTGTCAGTTTCCCTTCTTGAGATATCGTGTAAACAAGAAGCATCACAAACACACATACATATACCCACACACCGTCATGAATGCATAAGTTTCTCTTTTCATCGTAACCAAAAATGAGTGTGCTAGTCTCAGTAACTTGCCACACCCCTTGAAAAAATCACATTCATAAAGTTCATGTCATTTTTTATGTTTCCACAAAATTTATGGAAGACCTGCATATAAAGGAGGGAGAATTTACTGCTTCTACCATTCACACCCTCATCCCATACAAAGAAAAGTTCAATAAGGAAATTATGAGGATCATACATGCTGGAAGTACAAATGATATTTTGGGGACATGGTTTAGATAGCAGTTCTCTAAGTGAGACAAACATTAAGTTAGGCCTGCTGTTAGACCTAAGAATCAAGTATTAATGGGGCAGTAACGTAAAGCTGTCCGGGAAGACGCATACAGGTAGGCTTAACATTTTACCACAACGGGGATGATTGTAAACTGTAAATATTTCAGGTTTTAAAAAGCCAAGCATTTGCAAATCAAAATAAAAGCTATTTCAAATTGAACGTAAAAGTCATGGCAGCTGTAGTTCTTTCACTTCATTTACTTGTAACATAGCAACATCATCCTGTAGCAGCTGACAATAACATGTTAACTTTTGAAGACTACTTATTCCATGAATAAGCCAGTTCAGAGTTACTGTTACATTCTAAAGGTCAAAGGTTATAAGGGTATGCATCTTTTAATGAGTAACCGCTACTACAGCAATGTGCAATGTACAAACCTATTTACAGCGCTTGACTTATGATTGCATTCTATACCCCTGTGACCTTAGACCTCAAGAGACTACACATGCACAGTAACAACTCTGAACTGACTTATTAGGGTGGCGACTAATTTGGCAGAAAGCGGACACTTTCCAGTCCTTCTGGCATGTACACCTGCCTAGTAGTTGGATTGTAGCCTTTTCCATAGCCCAGATTCTTCATTAACTTGGTTGGAGCATTCCTGAGATGTAAAGGTACACCTGGCATGGGTCCTTGATGCTCTGTGATGCATTTCTTTACCTTTTCATAAGCTAAGTATACTTCTGGTGACTTAGGAGCCCTTGCAAGGTATACCACACACTGGGCCAAGTTGAACTGATGAATAAATTAGCATAATTGTTCTTTAAAATGAAATTTACTGTCCAAGCCCAGAAGTATGATGAGGGAAATCCTAGGGAGTGGCCACAGACTTATATATATGGACAAAGCATATAGGCTAGACTAACACTAATGTACGGCAAATGTGCTGACATCCTATGCGTAAGTTGTCACCACCGTCCGTGGAAAAAAAGCGTACCAAGATGGCCGCCTGTATTCTCTTGTGTGTACAAGTTTGGACTTGCTCAAGTGGCACAGTATTGGCAGATTGTATAAGAAACTTGTAATATTTTAGAAAAGTGCAAGCTCAGGTCAAATTCAGCAAAATGAATGAAGGATGTGACATTGTTCTTCCATTGGTGTTTGTATTTTGTCCGAAATACAGCAGATTCATCGTCAAATTGGGCGAAGTTGTAGTAGCCCTGTGGTTCGAACGGTGGCGACCGTATTAGTCACGTGATCCTGTGTCCATATATATAAGTCCGTGGGAGTGGCATAATGAAGTGCTTGAGAAGGTTTAGATTTCATAAATCATTTTATCAACCATCCAGGAGATCACCTCAACGTCACTTGTATAATAGAAACTAAGACAACCACAACAGGGATAAAAACCCAAGTTAACACATGGAAAAATTTGTAATACCAACATCCCATTTTGCTCAAAATAGCTCTTAACCATTGTAACATATACCATTAGGAAAGGAAGCAAGAAGTTGCGATTCATTTGCAAGAAAGGACCTTAAAATGTGAAAACAACTGATTACAGTACTACAGTTATGGAACCAAATGTTCTCTAAAATGCAATTGTGCAATTTCTTGATTCACTCCCATTCAGCAGCAATTTCTATTTACGGAAGGAGAAGCCTGGGGGCATCCCCACCTGGTCAAAGGCTTAGCACACCTGTTTCCACCCACCCACCCACTGTGTAAGATGCCAGAACATGACAATTGTTCAAAATTACACTGTGATTTCTCCCCCAACAATGTAACCCTTATCCACTCTCTCCCTGCCCCCCTCTCCCCTTCCCAAAAGCCAATGTCATACTGTGCCTGAAGGCCTGAAGCATAACAGCATTGTTACATGGATGTGACTTCGATCCAAGCAGAAGCAGATTCTATTACATCTTTGATGATTGTACTTAACCCTTTCAGGACCACGCCCCAATATGTAAACCCTCCCCCTGGACCAACCACTTTGTTCAGTGTAGTAATGTGG
>WURT03111708.1:5468-30287 GCA_009936505.3 Holothuria glaberrima
TGGATGGGGACATTTCAAGTGATTCCGGATTGTTCCTGAAATAGCGGAAAGTGTGTATCTGCTCAAAAAGTAACATGGCGATACACTGTACCCTAAGTGATGAGTAATAATGAAAGAACTTGAACTTTGACATCTGACCTTCGACCTACATTGGATCTTTTATTTCAGCCCATACTGACGGTGAATTCACTACCTTAATATGTCTCATCATAGATCAAGGGCGTAGTAAGCGGGGGCTGGGGTGGCCATCCCCCTACCCCAGCCAAAATTGTGGGGGAGGAGGTATACTTTGTCCAAATGATGAACCAAATTGCATTTAAGGACCTAAAATATCCAAAATTTTCAAAAAAAGCTAAGAAATGTCAAAAATTTCCAGTAATTTACCTTAAAATTTGTCCAAAATGATGCACTAGATTGCATTTAAGGACCCTCAAATATCCAAAAAATTTTAAAGGGCTAAGAAATGGCAAAAATTCGCCGTAACTTTCCTTAGAATTTGTACAAAATGATACACTAAATTTGATCTAAGGACCCTCAAATATTCAAAAATTTTCAAAACGGCTATGAAATGTGTCAAAAATGTGTGAATTTGTCCAAAATGATGCACCAAATTGCATCTAAGGAACCTCAAATATCCAATAATTGTCAAAAGTGCTAAGCAATGTGTCAAAAATTTGCAGTAATTTACCTCATAATTTGTCCAAAATGATGCACCAAATTGCATCTAGGGACCCTCAAATATCCAAAATTTTTTCCAAATTTCTAAATTTCTAAATTAAGGTCAGACTGGCCTTTAACCTATACTTTACCTTTGACCCCGTCCCTAGCAACTGAAAGCAACATTGCAAATTCGTTTCATTTCATCCTTCCCTACATATGTGTTAATGACTTGTTCCAACGCACTGATTTTTATGTCATTTTATCAGTAATGCAAACCTTCCATATAAAAATAAACTAAGGCTTTGGCACTGTAATAGTGTCTGAAGGAAAGAATCAAGTATCTCATAAGTGTCATCAATAATTTCCATTGCTTGGGTTATTGATAACCATCCTATTACGTAAAATATGCTTAAGACTTAATCACTAAAAGTTGCAACCATTTGCATGTTGACAATAGAACCGTTTTCAATTCACACTACGCGGGGACAAAACAATAGACGGTCATCTTGTAAGAAGGGTCACGGAAATGCACGAAAACAAAAGGAGTAGGGGTACCACTGGGGCGTCCCTATGGATCGATGAATCGGGGGAGGGTCTGTTGTACTTTTTAAATGACAAGGAGGGTTTACATTCAGACATTCCAGACAAAATGTCTGTGACAAGAATGGTTGACTCATGACCACCCTCGTGATACAGTTATTTTTACGAAATGTACAAAATCTAACTCAAGGAGAAGAGAACAAATAAGAATAAAACAAAAGAGAAAAACAAATAAACATAAACAAAACAATATCATTTACCGCAATGTCAATTTGACCTTGACGCACCCGTTTTCATTTGCCTGCTATAGAAGCAAGGTCTATTTTGTCTTGGAAGTACTGGTTCTAAGCTTGTATTACCATAATTGAAGCGTACGATCGTCTTTGACGCAGGGTTCAGTTGCCCTCCTAAGGGCCCATTTTAGTAATGTCCCTTTACGGGGGTCCGAGGGGAAGCAACCTAAAGCTCTGAAGCATTTTACATTATTGCAGGTGCCAGAAAAAAAGTATTTATATTGCCTACCATTAACACTGAATACGCAATTAACAGGCCATTATATTCCCTGTCTTTTTATGTTCTTTTAAAGAAAAACGTCATTCGATTTCTTCAAGATGCAGCGGGATTAATGTTGTGGAGGATGGGGGTTTACAGAGTGGTTGCACCAGGACAGTACAAGAAGTATGCACCCAAACGGACATTTCAGTAATGCTTGCATTCATTTTACATACTAAGTACTTGTTTTAAAAATGGCACTGTATACGCAATAAGCAGAACCAAAATTAAAGTGTCCCTTTCTTTCATAAATAGCCAGAGCTAACGGCCATCGGATTTCTTATGATGCTACAAGTTTCAAGTTGGCGATTAGGAGATGGAAAGGGCAATAGCGAAGGTTGTACGGGGATTTGCAATAATCCAAGGCATACTGAGTCCTGGATATAAAAATTACACAATGAACGCATATGGAGGATGCACACGACAGCGCCGAAAAAATAAAAGTTTAAAGTCATTTTAGTAACATTTTAGGGCACTGTAAATATCTATAGAAAATGTGTATCCCCTTTGCAACCTTCAGAATAGCAAGTGAATGCACTTTCAGATGTCATTACATTGAACACGCACGCCCTCTGACTTCACGATTTGAGTAAGTTGGAAACCAGGGAACGCTGCAACGACCCGACTTCGGTTCGATGGTGGAAAACAGTCGGGAGGCAGACGAGTCCGTTTAGTGTGTGCCAACTTTGTTCTCGACTCGAATATCAACCCTGATTGCAATCCGACAGGCTTCGACCACATCGGAAATATCAAACTGTTTGATATCCATAGTAGAGTCTCAGTTTAGTAAGGTCGTGACAGTTTGCAACTGTCATCGACCCATCCCATTTTCGTTTTATTAATAAGCCAATAAGGAAGCGTTTGCAAAATCAGACAACGGTGGGGGAAGTCAAAGGTACTCGCCACCGTGCACGTGTGATATATGAACAGTAAATAGGCTTTTATCCTCCTGCACAGTGTTGCGCGGTTTACTACCTACAAAACGACTGCGACCCGAAGCAACTGACCATGCACGAATACCTAAAATTTATTCGCGACGAGCGGTCAGGTCCCGTTGCACTACATTTCAATAGGCTTTAATTCGGCATTGTCGGACATGGTGTCTGTTTCATAGCAGGCAGTTATTCAAAACGTCTAATTTCATGACAATCTGGATTCTTTAAAAGACAATGGCTTCCCGCGTAGGGTTGAGATCATTTACTGGCAGAAAACCCGTATAATTCGTGATTTCTTTGTCACCAATATAATTATAATAATTACCCGACGAACAGAACAGTTTCCAACACAGTTAAATTAGGGAGTGGTAAGTTCTGTGGGTCAAATTGGTGATAAGCTCATAAACTCTCTAGCTGTTCCTTTTGTTCGTAAACTTCGTGTGTATATGGATACGGTGGGTATATGAACTCAGATTTCTCTATGCCAATCAACAAATTAATCACATATGTAAATTGAAAATGTTCTACATAAGGCCATTCGGCAACTAAACGAATATCTCGATAGGCCTGTAATTGAAAAACTTATTCATGCTTAAATTTCCAGTCGGCAAGAGTATGGTAATTTTCTTCTCTTTGGTGTGGCTACCTCTTATGCTAATACATTATACCCACTAAATCTGGAGGAGAGTATCAACTATAAGCTATTTATCGGCTTCCAAGGAGTTCTCTTCTCTGTGTGGTGGTTTTAATTTGATATCAAGAGAGAGAGAGAGAGGGAGGGAGGGAGAGAGGGAGAGAGGGAGAGAGGGAGAGAGGGAGAGAGGGAGAGAGGGAGAGAGGGAGAGAGGGAGAGAGGGAGAGAGAGGGAGAGAGAGAGAGAGGAGAGGAGAGAGAGATCATGTTTGTGAATGCCCCACTATCAAAGGTATGGGAAGTTGTTCTTCGATGTAGGTAGGGGTTGGGAGGCTGAACATTGTTTCGGATTACCGTGGGTGGTCTAGGGAAAGGGGATTTTCCCTCCACTTTAAGCCCCCTTTTGGGAATTTTCGAATTTTATAGGACCCTTAGATGTAACATGGTGCGATAAATTGTGTTAATTTGAAGGAAATTGGGGAAATTGATTTGTTTTTGGGGGGCTGGGGATAAATAATGCGTTTCCACACTTGAAATGTGGGTGTCACGGAGGCATTCTTCAGTCCCACCACATTTTTATGTGATGGCTCTAGCCGCGGGGCTCCATCTACCATTCCCCTTTGCTCCTAGGTGACTGATAAGTCCCCGGAGAGTTTGCATACTTTGGCAATCAGCAAAAGGCCTATACCACCACAAAGAGCCTTCTTGCGCATCTGTAATTTTAAAGGATGAAAGCTCCTCGGGACTGAGAAAGGGCCTAATCACTTGTTTTGAAATGCTAGTTTGTTACGATGTGAACAATAAAGTGGCGAAGACGGTGCTTAAGATAGTAAAATGCATCTTACGAAGGAACGATTACCGAGGGGAAAGTTACGTAACTCATTATTGACCAGCCCCCAGGTAAATATGTAAGCTACTTCTCGGTAAACCCGTTTGTCAACAATTGCTCGACAACTTTGCCAAATTTCGGTATTTTCACATGCTTCCTTGTACAGCTTTTGCCCACTAAAGCCTTTTTAGTGTTATAATCAGAGTTGTTGATAAGTCATCTTTCTTCAAGTCAAGTCATCGCCAAGTCAAGTCAAGTCGAGTCACAAGTCACTTCATTTTCTTGCAAGTCAAGTTAAGTCAGAAGTCAAATTTCTCCAGGTCAAGTCATGTCGCGAGTCATTCCTCCCAAGTCGATAACAAGTCATGTTATGTAAAATCGCATGAATCTATAATGATGCAGGATAACTTCCACTAGCGCCACATATGATGACGATTGCTAGGAGAGCTCAATGTTGATGTTAATAGTCGTTCACAGCCATTTGAAGCCGGACAGAAACTATAGAAAAATTTGAAAGAGAAGCTAAAATTTTCCTGAGGCTCTTTAAGCCACAAAATTATAGGATAATAGAACACACATAATTATTCAGGAAACCGAATAAGACCAGATTTGGCAAATACGACATTTGCCTATGATGCACGTGCGTTTCATTCTTTTGTCAAAATCAGAATAACATTTCGTTTCTTTTAGTTACTTGAGAACCACACAAAGGGGAGGGGAGTCCACTTCCCCTTTGAGAATTTTTTGTTAATTTAAGGTTGCTTACATACAAATTGGTGCTTCCTTTGGGATATGTTTGGAACTGATCATATATGGCTGGAAAACGTTGATAATTTAGTGTAGTCTAATTTTTTGTTTGGGTGAAAGAGGAAAGAAGCTTTTGTTGTCTAAGAGAAGGGTATGTTGTCAGCAAAACTCCTGAACCCTTCCTCTTTTCGATACTTTACTGCCTTCTCTTTGGGGAAAGTTTTACGCAAAAATTTGTAGGTGGGATCCATAGAAACATTCTTGAACTATTACAAAAATTTTCCTTGCATCATTTGTGCATTATAAAGGGGCATGGAAAGGCTGCAAACGCAGGAATAGGGCCCCTGGAAGCTCTGGATTGTACATATGGATCAGCTATGGGCCTACTTTATCCCACCCTCTCTTCTCTCTTTATTCTTTCTCTTTCTTCTTTATTCACCTAATTTTTCCTTTTCTTCTTTTCCTTCTCTTTCCTCTTTTCTTGCAAGCGATAGGATGATCGCCCTCCCTTCCCCCTGTGGTGTCACCGCTTCTCGTGATTCTTCATGCTAGTGCTACAGTTGCATCGTAACCGTGGAATCACTTTGCGGGGAGTGTCACTTTTTTCAAGTAATATGTTATAATACGTTCACACGCATAGTGTACGTGCTATCGATATACTACGATGTTTTAACGGATGCGGATCTTTAATTTCGGGCTTAAATAGAGGAAAGGTTTTGCATGAGAGTATGAATAGTTAATAAAGCTTAAAAATTATGATTTCCAATGTCGACGAGTCAAATATGTTCCAGTCAAGTCAAGTCACGAGTCACCCATTTTTCAAATTCGTCAAGTAAAGTCGGAAAACCAAGTTCCCTTCAAATCAAAGTCAAGTCACAAGTCAAAGAATGGGACTCGAGTCGACTCGAATCGCAAGTCATTGACTCGAGTCAACAACTCTGGTCAAAATTACACTCGTTTTAGCAGTAGGCATATTTATTGCGTATGCAGGTATTCATGCCATGCAGGAAACAGAAAATAAATTGCCAAACATGAAAGAAATATGCAATGTTTGTAACAAAGCACTCCTTAAAATCTACAATTAGTATGAGGTTTTTTACCTAGCCATCTCACAAACTTCTCCGGGTAACATTCATGAATGGTTTCCATTTAGTTGTTCCTCATTACGAACGTATTCAAGTGTATCATTTAATCTGCATAGGTATCAGTTTACTACTCCTGCTCTATTAACAACCCTTGTAAAATTCATTCTCAACCCAGCCACAAATCTCAACCTTTCAGTTACAACAAAACATGGTGGCGACATATACTGCTACCATTCTTGCTAAACACCGTGTAGTTACAATGTCGCAATAGGATATCCGATGGTCATTTACTAGACCATGTGGTGTAAATAGATAACTGAGTGAAAACAAAGATGTTCACAACAAGAAAACAAAATATGACTTACAACGTTAGATAGATCGATACAAAGAAACGCAAATTAATTTTTCTTCTACGATTGACCTACACTAGACTAAACAAGGGAAATACTTCACACGCTGCATTTGCTTCGATCTTGATCGCCTCAATACGTTACGACAAAGGGAGGGATACGGTGGAAGATTAAGTTAGGCTTGATGAACAGAAATTCCTTAATTTAGAATAATAAAGTAATATTTTCCTCAAATGGTAGTGTAAGTGCTTATTTACTTTGTGTTCGTTTTCTTAAATCATACTTTTCGTACATGTAGTCACTTTTATTACTTTTTTGATTTTTCGAATAGAGACAGACGTATTACATCCCGTCTTATTTCGAAAAACTTACGACGAACCCTCCCCCACATACAAAAATAAAGGCATGAAAAAATTCGTTTACTTCACTTGCCATGCATTAATTTACTTTATTTCCTAATTGAAACGTGTTTTGATTTCGTATTATTCTAAGTATTATGCTAAAACAGTCTTGCACTTGTCACTACATGTCAGCTGTTTTATTGTTTTAGAAAACATTAGGCACATCATTTCTTTGGAGTAGAAATATCCTTGCCTCTTAATTCTGGGTACTAAGCCAAGTCTTGAATTGAAATAGGCAATTGGTATTAGACCCTCCGTGATTCAAAATATAAACGACCTTTATTTATCCACAACCAAAATAAAACAATGTCTACTACTTCATACCACTCGCTGCTTTACTTTTCTAGTTGTGTGAGGAGAAATACAAAAAAGCTGTCTAGTTGAACAATATTTGCAGGGTTAACAAGCATTTTCATCCAATCAGAATAAACGTTATGTACAGCACACCTGGTTGAATGTACTAACCTGTCTGGCTTACGACAGGTTAAATTAACATTGAAGTGTTTGTGATGCGTTCATACGGTGTGTGATAACGGTATTTCGGAAATGCTGCAAAGTAATACTTACACGAAGAGAACCTATAAAAATGATGTTATTCTACAAATTACTCTGTTCAAACAAAACCTTATGGACTAGTTCAAATATAGGAAACAAGGTTGTTTTAATGATATTGATAATTTGTTGACAAAGAACCAATAAACCCTCCATTAGGGTGACCAACTACACAGTCTCTTGGTTTAAGATACAATCGGTAATTTTCTGTGACCTTACACCTCGTAAAACAATAGTTGACTGACCGTCGAATGGCCATTCCATGTTCGAAGAAAACGTAAAAGGCGCCACCAATCTATTTTATGAATCCCATTGCTATTACTGTAATTTAAAGACTGAAGAGTCTTCAGTAACGGGAACATGTTTTCTCATTCGTTCATTCTTTCATTTGCTCATTCACGTATTCGTTCATTCCTTCATCATTTTCAAGTAAATGCAATATAAGTTTGCGTCATAACGTTTGTTGAAAATCGTTAATGATAGTTTGTTTAGGAGTTCTTCTTAAAAACAATAATATATTAGTTGATGATTTTCTTAAAAATGGTGACTGTTATATTAATTTTGGTAGTTCCCAAGTAAAAACCCATTCTGGGAAGATATCTTCAATTGTACCTAACCAATACATTGATAGTGGGGATGAAGTGTTCTGGAAAAGTCAGATTGTGAGAAGGATATATGTGTTCTTGTGGACAGTGGTCTTAGCTTTTCGGAACACAGTCAGCACCAAGTAATCAAGGCCAACAGTATTATGGGCCTCATCAGACGTACTTATACATTTTTTGGATTAGCAATGCTTCAAGCTTTTATTTCAGGCCCTTGTTCGGCCGCATTTGGAATATGCTGCTGCTGTTTGGTCGCCTCATTATCAACGTGACATTGATGCTATTGAAAATGTTCAGAGGAGAGCAACTAGTTTGATTCCATCCTTAAAGGGTTTAACTTACACAGAAAGGTTTAAAGAAACTTTAGCTGCCAACTCTCAAGTACCGTAGATTAAGAGGAGATATGATTGAGGTTTTTAAAATTGTTTCAGGTGTGTATGACGGAGATTTTACTGAAGATTTTCTCAAGTTTATTTCATTTACTCATACCCGTGGGCATAGCCAGAAGTTACTCAAAGAGTTTTGTAGGCTCAACATTAGAAAATTAAGTTTTGTCTGTAGAGTTGTCTATATTTGGAATAGCCTTCCTGAGAATGTAGTTTCAGCCACCCCTTTTTTCAGTTTAAAGGGCTTTGGATAGGGTTTGAGCTGGCCATGAGATGTTATTTAATTACAAGGCAGACTTTGTGTAAGTTAAATATGGCAGTCACCCACAGCTCTTTGATCGTTACTACAGCTACCGATCGTGACGATTAAGAGGATGCGGACATAGAGGTCAATAGACCTGCGTCCACTGAGGTTCCTAAGGTATCCTTAGGTAAGGTAATACATGCAAACTCTAGTAGTTTCACCAGTTTTCAGTAACTGTTTAGATTTTTTTAGGTCAGCCGATATGGAATAATAGTACGATAAAAGTGGGGCACAAAGTAATAGATTAACTACACTGGAAGCGGCATGGGGTATTCTTTATTAATGATGTACTTTCGCCAGATGGAGACTTCCTACCCTTTGATACTTTTTCTAAGAAATTTTGTATAAGGATTCATTTTTTAGACTACTACGGTGTGATAAACACCATTAAGTCTTCATGGAACCATACTGTCCAAAAAATAAGTATGTTCTTAGTAACCCTGTTAATAGCTACTACAATTTATTGTTGAATGATGGATATTTTGAATGTAAGTGTTTATACAATGGGATGATTGATTCATCAAGTTACATTTGTAAATATTATTTGAAATGGTCTGAAACTATTCACATTTCAAAGAAGTCGGGGAATTCCTATTGTACATCCCCTTTCAGATGCTCCAAGGATGTCTTGGTTCTATGGTTTCAGTATTGATTACTTCCGTAATAGAATCATCCCTAAACAAGTATTTGTACACAATAAAGGTCGAACATGAGCACTTTCTGCCCAGTCTTTACTGAAACAATTCCACACCTGTTTTTTACTGTTGCTTCTCTCGAAGAATCTGGGATATCTTCTCCACAATTAATATTCAAATGAATTTTGATGATGAATGCACAATTTTGTTTGGTTGTTATGGTGATAGAATGTCTAATTTAATCCTGATATTGGTAAAGATGTATATTTTTCAGTGTTAAAAGTGTAAGGACATCCGAGTGTTCATGGAGCACTTACTTCCTTAAAAAATTATTTTATATTGCAAAAGTTTATTTTTCAGAAGAATATGTTAGAAAATATTTGTGAAAGATATTGGCTTCCATGGATGAATTTGTCTTCGGTTTAATTTGGTCGTTTTGTGTGAAAATTTAATGTATATATGTCTTATGATGCCCTTCTTTGCATTTGTTTTTCTCGTATAATGCATTTCAACTTTCCTTTCACAATTATGATGTATTTTTGTGTTGATCGTTTGACACGAAGTCAACAAAATGTCAAGAGCAAAAAACAAAAAAAGTACGTCAGAACGTTTGAGGATGGAAGAAGTGACAGATTATTTAAACAAAGTTCACGACAACCAAATAAGAACACTTAAGATACTTGCACTATGAAGTAAGGAACTGAAAAAAATAAAAAAAAAAATGAAAAAACAAAAACAAAAGCTACCATGACTACCCTCCTCCTCTCCCCTAAACCAAAATACAAGTAATATATGCAGTGGAAGACTAAACCATTTACTGTTAATTAGAACAATGTAATAAAATGATCCTAAAGGCATTTTCTGAAAGTAACCAAAAGTGTCTGGCCTTTAAAGTTGAAGTTAAGTATTTCCACAAACTTTACTTTTTGGAGCTAGGATATCCTGAGGATGTAAGATGGATAAGAAAATTTGCACACATAAGGACAAGTTTATAGTGCGGTAGGAAAAGCGAAGTTGCTAATATTGTCTGAAATCCAGTAAGTTAACCCTACCAAGCGTGATAAGAGTAAAGCAAGTTAAGGAAATTCAATTAGTCTTAGTCTTAAAAAGCGTGAGCCAAAGTAAGTGTACATAAGCTTTCCACAAGCACAGTATGAGATTATTGGTATAGATAGGCGTTTTCATAGAATACTGCTAAAAGCAGTATTCTTTGACATCTACCTCGCCCGGACGATAACCACCGATAAGAAAGGTGGTATTAGCTGATGCCACCCACTCCTCAGATAACTTCTAATGGGAAGATTACCCATGGGTATCAGCCTATAGTATTGTTGCCACCTTGAATTGATTTCCGAATTTTCTGGTGATTGGGTTATCCCGGGGCATTTTCATTTTTCATGGTTCTTGATTGTTCGGGTTGAAATGATAAGGGTTGGTACTGTCTGAGGAAGTCGTCTCGGAAAGTTATCCGGGGAAATCTTTCTGGTACAGGAAATGTCCATATGAGGTATCTATATGTTAGATCACGGTTTGGCAATAGTGATAGGTCGTGACTGAGGGTTGGCTGAGGGTTAGCCGAAAGCTTGGATTGTTTCTCTGTCGTAAAAACACTCGGCAATTATTGAACCTAATGAGCCTTCTATGAATAGCTCCTGATCCTGAGACAATTGTACGAAAATTGCTGTGATATCTGTGATATCGGAATTATCAACCATATATAACCAAGAAAAAAGTTGCTATTAAGTACAAATAGAGATAATTATATTTTAAAGGTAAAAAAGAGACAGGGAGAGCAGGGACCTCACAGTTCCCCGGGGAGAGGAAGAGCATGGCCCTCCAACATGAGAATTGCATTGTGAAAATTTGAGGGGAAATTTTGAGCCTTACAAGTCTGAGGTGAAATTCCATCCCTAAATGGAGATACATGCATTAGCAAAGATTATTGTCAACAGTAAGCTGTAATGGCTAATGTTGAAAATACTTCCAATTAACTTTTAGTGTCAAAATGTAGTTTTCCACGAAAGCTACCGTGGCACCATAACGAAATCTATGAAAATCTATGAACGAAATCTAAGAAAACTTAGAAAAAGAAAGAAATTAACAAAGAGTAGAGGTCGCATCCCAACCCTGGGACAACATCCCCTTTAATTACACACTAGCAAAGTAGAAGAAAAAGTCACTAAATAATGAATATTTCTTAACATATCTATCCAACGCTTAATCAATCTTCGACAAAGATACCACCAGTTTGCATCCAAGCCACCTCACCAAGACAAAAATTTTCTCAAAGAGTGTATATTGTTAATTGTCCCCTTTTCTTAGTCACAGCTTCTCTTGACTTACATCCAGTCAAAACATTGGAAGACTATCACTAATTAATGACAATTTTAAAGATACAATCAAGTTCAAAGCTTGAAGGGAAATGCAGTCCCCCCAATTGGAGTTATTGTACCCCGGTGCTCTAGTTCAGGAATGGCTCAGATCAATCATGTGACAATATTTTTTTCATTTTAATTATGCAGAATTACTCCTTGGTTTTTACCTTCAATATTGAATGATTTTATCAGGAAACATTAAAATAAATACTTGTGAGAGAAATAAGAGGAGATATGTAAGATTTAGCAATTTTTTTAAAGTAAACTTGGGGCGACTGCCTTCTCTCTAAGATTACCAACTTGCCAAATTTCTGCTTCCTACATGAATTGAGTTACTATCTGTACAATTACGTAATTTAAGAAGAACGAACGTTGAAGTAGTGGAGGATAAGTTGTGGAAGGTGTTATACAAATAAACGTAAATTCTCCAAAATCATTTTCAATGAGAAAAGATACCATATAAATGTAACTAACCTAGAGCCTGAAATATTTAGAGATCTTGCAGTTCTACATAGTGTATTACAACAATCAACTTTTCTCAGTCACTCTCAACAACAAATGTCAGAAAGCAGTCTTTAAAATGGCCCCACACTTTAAAGTTTTCATCCACAAACAGTTACATTTTGTAAGCAGTTATACTATGTGTCATACGCCTTCTCAGGACCGAAGAGTTCAATTTTTTATGTTGTGCTATCCTCATTGTTGTGCTCTCTTCATTACTTTGTAGGTTTAACACAGTTGCATTAAAACGTTGGGACAGCTTGAAATGCCTTCCATAATGTTTATATCCGCAAAAGGAAGAGACCCCCAAATATCATGGTATCCCCTTTAATAACAACCAGTCATTTCGCAAATTGGAGTTTCAGTAATCGTAAAACAAGACACATCCACCCAAAGCTACAACAACAGACAATTTTATTTCTCGGCAAGATGGGCGTTCTTAAATGTCCATCATATGATATCGATAGTGTCAAGGTTGGGCAAATTCATACCACATGGCATATGTATATATTTTAGATCGTTTATTGTCGATGACACCTCAGTCAGGGTCTAGTTTTACTACTTGAAACCAGCGTTGTAACGAGTCATGACTCGAGCTGCTAATTTTCAAAAGGGAAATGACTCAAGCAATTGTATCATAATTGTGTCGTCATAGAAATAATACAATGAATCGAGTCACTGACTCTACTCGAGTCACATTGAAAGAAGTAAACGACTCCACTCGACTGCAAAATTGAGTGACTCTTTACAACTCTGTTGAAACTCACAATATTCTTATTCAGTAGTCTATTATGAAAATTTCAAATTGTATTCGACTAGAGCTTGCACCATTTTTTTTATCACGAACACACAGTGACGTTAGAACTTCACTAACTTTTCAAAGTCCTTGCAGCTAAGGTTATAATACATGGCAGTTTTCCAAGCAGCATATTCTATATTTGTCTTTCATGACTATTTTGAGTTGTTCTGTAGAAGGGAATTCAATACCCACTGAACAGCTTAAATTGAATACGAAATGGTCATCGTGCATGAATCCGTCTATTCAAGTGTGACCAAATTTCTAGATTTATGAGAAAATACAGCAAAGGTAAAATCTCGTGGGAGGTTAATGTGTTTATAAAAGTACAGATTTGTCGGCAAAATATAATCCAACAAATTTTATTGCCAACCTAAACTGCCCTCGCAGGAAATGCCTTTCACTTCAAAAACATTTTTTTACTAAAAGAGAAGTTCTTTGCATGGTCACCCGGTAGCTTTCGTTGTGATTTTTATCTCAAAAATTGATTAACTGGTCCTTTGAAGCTACCGTTAACTGGGCACTGCAAATTTGATGCAGACCTTACAAACTCACCAGAAAGTCTCCAAGTGAAAGGTATCCACACCACATATAATAAGCGTATTTTTTTTAAGTTTTCCTAGTTAACAAAGTTCCACATAACCGTAAAGTCAATTCACCATCCGTTTAGAACTTGCCAAGCAGTATGAAGGGGTTTTTGTGTTTCTTGCTTGTGATTGTTGTGTCCGATGTAACGGCAAACAGACCTCACTTCATAGCATCATCCAAAAGTGTTCTTGAACGTTCAAAGCTGCATGACAGAGACAAGAGACAGGCTTGGGTAAGTTGAAAAACGTTTTCGCCATCATTTCTGATAAGTAACTTAACAGCCATATCTCAGATTACCTTACGTTATTAAAACACTTTGAAATGATTAAATGTAGTCAAAAACTGACTCAGATTTGCTTTCACACATGTTTACTTATTTGCCACGTACAAGGCATCGTGCAGACTATAGGAAGGAACTTTGGACTCGTGGCACTATTACTTAATTGTTGTTAAGATGCATCTTGATGTAGAAACATAAAATAGCAGTCATTTTTCATAACTTAACATATATAATTGTTTTAAATATAAGGTGAAGTTTGCCAATTTTCGGGTGCTCACATAACGCAATAGCTCGTGTTAGGGACAACTTCTCAACCACAATTCACCTTTGAGAGAATCAGTTCGAATCAGAGGGAAATAATGCACTGCTAGTTGTTTCTGATATTGCAATCGGTGCGAGGTACGGCAGTTTATAGGTCTTCTACTCAGTTTTATTGAGCCGAAGTTGACAGTGCCATTAAATTACGACAGACGAAATATTAACTTTGTTTGAATCGCTACGTTCTTGTCAGGAGAATAACCAAAGATAAATTGGTAATAATAAGAGAAAACTTTTTGATTCTTTAAAAAGAAGCAGGAAAAAAGCATATGTGACAAAGAGTGACAATTTTTCCCTCCTTTTGATCATTTCACTCTAAAAGTCTCTACCTGGAGCTGTTAATTTGACTACATTTCATGTCAAGTCCCTAATAACAACACGCTTCGTTCAGACCACCGTGGTTGCAACCTATATTAACATCGCAGATACACAACAGGACACGACATTTAGTTTCAAGTTGACTCCTGAAAGTTTTATCTCCAACTTCGTTATGTAAGTTATTCTCTGGTACAGGCAATATACGAATGTAGGACTTAATATTTCGTAGTTATTTGGCTTTTATTGATTTCCTATGCTGATATAGACATACGTACATAACATGTCTTTAGCATGTAAGAAATAGACCTTCGATGATCGTTAGACGACCATCCTGTTCGGAAATTCACCTTCCACCGACTCTAAGTTAGCCACATGTTTTGGTTCAGGTAGTTCGAATGACTTGTATCGCTGACCAAGTCGCTTCAGTAATTGAACAAGAAGGAAGGGATATAAATAAGTATAATTTTTATCTGATTTGAATCAAATGTTGATTGAAGTGCTGCTTGCTTACATGGAAGTAATATGTACGGTAGAGATACAAGAAAAAAAAGGACACCTCCTTTCATTCCAACAATAAGTTCGTTCAAAAAAGGGGCCCTTAAGCTAATGGATAAAACATCCTGAAGACATTTGAATGACTTCCTAATTTTACCGTTGGCAGGACTGTCTCTTGGACAGAAATAAGTAGAACCTTACATATAAAACATTCTCTACAACTCAAAAGATTTATACAAACTTTTCATAATTTAAGTGCGTTTTTCCTGATAAGTAAGCCAAAAATCATTTTATTTCGCAATGGTTAACATTTATTTGACGTTATTCGTAACAGAACCTTGGACAATGAAACATATGAGGCTGAAGTTGTGGAAAAGGATGAAGCTCTTAAGGTCTTTAAAGATGCTGAGAGGCAAGGAAACAGTGCGGGTTACGCCCGAGAAGTGTGAGTATACGGTTTTTGTTTCTATGGCATACAGCATGTGAGTGTAAAAGCACCATGACTGACGGAAGCAAATGGTCTACCATGAAAATGGTAAACACCATGCAGAGTGTTACAGATATCATATGTCTTTGAAGTATCGTTCCGTTCAAAATTTGTAAGAAATCATTGTTATTACAGACTTTTGACCCTGTAACATATCCATACAACAAAAATATATGCAGTACGCAGTTTAATTGCATGCTACAAAGCTGTGGTCAAGCTGATTTTCAGGAAGAGGTTATTAATTGAACTACCTCTTTGCTCTAGAAAGTGAAAGGAAAATCAAAAATCGTGAAATGGGTGAACGGTAACAGATGTAAGCAATATTCGTCATTTAAAAATCTAAAAGACGTGATTACTGACCGTAAATGGCCCAGTCCTGTAACCCCATGTTCTGCATAACGAATAAAACCGTCAAAATACTACAGTGTATTGATAAGTTTTAAAAGAAGAAAAACTGCCAAGGGTGATTGTCCACAATGACATGTGACTTTCCAGTTTGGTAGAAATTTCAAACATAAAACATCAAATGTGCAAAAAAGATATTGAGGAGTAATTATTGGTACGGAGATCACATCATAGTAAAGTAACGTTCGTGTGTCAACTTCCAGTTGTTACATAGTATGCGACTTCGATAAACTTTGAAGTTTTCTCAAGGTGGTTTTTAAATTGTATTCGCTTGATCTAATGGATTTGCCAAATTGTAAACTAATTAACCGACAAATTGAGTACGCAGCATATGTCACTGGAATTGATAAACTATTTAATGGAACGTTTATTATTTTGAAGGTTATTCGGGGACATAAATTTCAGTATTCCTAAGGGTCAATGGGCATAAGCAATTTATAATTGAGATAAGAGCAAACACTGTCAGCTTAAAGAAAAAACTTAAACTAGCCTAGGACAGTAGTAACTGCTGCAATAAAATATTTTTCAGCAGTGATAAACAGAGAGGACGTCCACGTTTCACTCATTGAATTGCTCCAGCAACTGTGGCGGGCCCGTAGCCACGGGGGGAATTTGGGGGCAATGCCCCCAAAAATATTTCTGCCCCAGAAGAAAATTGAAACTGCATAATAATTGATGTGGTAGAATCTTTTATGCCCCCGATCACAACACTTGCCCCCCCCCCCTCAAATGTGAAGCTGGCTACGGGCCCGAACTGTGGCTATAACCATGGAGCTTTGAGGCTCCCTGCTAAAATGTAATTATGTTATTTTTAGTTAAAGAATGAGTGTTACGCTTTACAATCTCTGCTACTGTTTATCATTCAGCATTTTATTTCCCCAATATCATTTTGTTGCTTACAGTGAGTAGGATATCGTTTAAGCATCCGATTTGTCTCTGCGGACTATTGAAAAAGATGTATGGGGTAGAACTGTCGTCAGCAGGTTGAATCCTTCTGCCAGTAATTTCCATTGCAACATTTCCGGCCTTCAAAAAATGTATTTTAGTATTGTCTTGGAAAGGCCAAAGACTACCCTGGTAAACGCCAAATCCACTATGTAGGTACCAAAACCTTCCTGTGATCAGAAACAAACCAGTACAAAAGTGGAAGGGTGGTGCAAAAGGTCGACATGACTGGGTCATTACTTTAAAACTTTTCACCACATCAACAATCATCACATGAGTCTTTTTGAAACATATTAACTTGGTGGTGGGGCAAACAAAGAAAAACAGTGAAAGGCATATGTGACAATTACTTAAGTGTTTCTAAGCTATACATTATAATCGCAGCGAATACGAAATGCATGACTGTATTTTTAAACCTGGCACGTAGTGTTAAAGACTCCTCCGTCTGTTAGGTTGAACCTGTGAGAAGCAAGATACCTTCTTCACGTTTTTAGGGCGAATAATTATATTTCGTAATTTAGCACATGAAAATGATTCTTATGATTTTCGTTAATCCTTAAATTTTCCCTGTAGAGTGTTTTACTCCCCGGCTTTACATATTATAGTTGAATTCACACTTACTGTGTCAGAAAAATAATTCCACGGTATGCAGAGATTCAAAGAGCGCTTCTGCCGTTCTTCATAACCCCAACGCTCGTTTGATTGCTGTGAAACACAGTAATTTTGTGTTATGTCGCTTAAGCCTCTGCGGATGTCCCTCATGTAAAATACCCAAGAACGATAAGACTCCGCTCAGGTCAATGCACTGTTACTGTGCGTCCAGTAACCACAGCCTTTACAGCATATTCATTGAAATGGTCTGTGACTTAGCAGTTCCATCAATATGGAAAAAAAAACGCTTAAAATTCTGAATAATACGTAAACGTTTTATCGTGATACAAGTTGCTGTCGGTGGGACAATATCTGCCTCTTGAACTACAAACTATATGTTTGGTCTAATATAATGAATCACTTTTCAAATCCCGCACCCCAAACCGCTTTCATGGGTGAAGCTGTTACAACTTTACGCCATATTGTAAAATGCTTCCCCTACAAGTCAAAAATAGTCTTCAGAAGTTAAGCTGAGTTAAAGTGCTATTTCGATTATCGAAGGGCTAGTTAGAAGATTTTCTAATGAATACAAAGCCATCTTTGAAGTTAAGATTCATTTCAGGGCTACGTTACAGAATATACGATCGGAATACAGTGTTTTACTAGAAGAACAATGAAATAGAAATAATAGAAGTAGAGACAGCACACATTAAAAAAGGGCACAAACAAACCGGTTGTTAAAATAGAAAAATGACACGGTGGAAAGACAGATATTTTAGGGCTGAGTGAAAAGAGTAAAAAGTAAGTTCAAAAGGGGGCAAGTTAAAAAAAGGGTCCATTCTAACGTTAAGACCGTGTTGAGAGAGGGTTCCTAGCTTTATGATAAGCCGGTTTTCGGCAGCAAGACGATCACAGTCGGAACCTCTTCACATTGTGGCTGCGGTTACGGCCAGGTCCTTTATCGAACACGCTGATGGGGGACTGAAATGTGTGGTTACGGGACAACATTGAATGTTTTGTTTGATGGACCTGAGGTGTTCAGTTTCTCGGTCAGCTAGGCGACGTTTGGTCTCTCCCTCATACAGACAATTACAACGTCCACAAACTAAAATTCGCGGAAGTACAGGTAAAGTGTTTGTAAACAGTGAATCTGATAATAACACCATATCCCAACGTTTAACGTTTAAACTTCCTTTTTATTTTACGTGATAAATGAGCAAAGCTTTAACCGTGACTGGTGTAACTCGCTCTTCTGGCGTGACAAGTGCTACCAACAAAATCATGTTTTGCATTACACTTAATTGGTTTTGTAGACTGCTTAAAAGCGTGTCAAATATCCTTGTTGATTATATGAAGATTAAAGGACATTTCATTCAATTCATAATAAACTTTAAAAATAGTTGCTAGAAGTTGTAACAAAATATTTGACCGGCGTGACAACAAAATGTGACTAGCCTGAAGAGCAAAAATTGCAAAAGAAATTTGCAGTTGATAAGGGTAAAAACTTAAGAATTGAAATTTTTACCATGGTAACTAATGTAAACAGCGCTAACAGAAGTGTGTCGAATGCCTTCTGGAACTTCCCATTATAATTTTCACCCGAAGGTGGCAGATGTGACTAACGTGTCAATGTTCAGGGTAGACATACCTCTGTTTACAACTGCTGAGCCTGGTGAGGCTTAACAAAATGTTTGTATCGTTACTTTTTATTTTTCTTAAGAACGATTTTTTCTGCTATTTTTTGTGTAAATAAGCTATCAAGACCATGCAATGTACCAGAAGAGCAAGAGTACGTTTTTTTAATTCGCTTAACAAAAGGTTCAGTTTGCATGATCAATGTGAAATTTGCAATTAATTTGTCCAAACTTGGACTACTAAATTCCCCAAAATGAATAAATGGTATGTTTTATCTATTCTTTGAAAAGTTCAGAACACAAATGAAGCATGCTTACAGTTCGAATCAGTGACAATTGACTAAAAGTGTCCCATTCCATATCATTCAGGTAAACTAATGAGCAATTTAGTAGACTGTTGCAACTTTGAAAATTGGAAATTATTCACTAAGGGCGCTTAAAAATTATATAAGAAAACAAGTGCAGTGGACATTTTCCTTAGTCGTAGTTACATAGTTTGATTATAAGTCTTTGCAAATTTCTGTCATTCGAAAAAGTTTTGGGCATAGTATGATGTATCTTGTATGTATGATGTCCCTCCCAAAAGTGAATAGTGTGACAGTTTTGAATGAGATAGCCTACTGCTAAATTTGTGACTATAGTGACCTAAAATGAGTGTTTTCTCCAAATGATTACACTATACCACAACGACAGAAAATATTTACAATGGTATCAGGACATTAGATATTCTACTTTACAAATAACAGTACAAGCCAATAAAATGTCAAATTCTCAGACATAGTACATGTTAATTTGTATGAGACACTACGATTTCATGAAGTCTTAACTACAGGGCAACACCTCTTTAGAACGACCCCAGACTCCCACATAATGGAATCTTAGAAATAACCACATCTTGACAAATCCCAAGTGTTAAACTTACCAGAAATTCCTAGATTTTTAATATCCAAAGTGTTTGAAAATTAAATAAAATTGTAAATTTATCACAGAAGTGCCAATATAAATGGTGCACCAATTTTACGAAAGAGTCTACTCCCGGCCGAAAGGCCAATTAATAGTCTTTTGTACAGGGCTATAAAGCAATGAAAGTTGAAGCTATGTCCAAGGTTGGTCGGAACGAAAAGTGAGAGCCACCAATGGCTCTAATAACTTCATAGCGCGTTAAAATTTGGAAGAAAAAACAGGCCTTAATCATCAACTACATAGGTTAAAAACGCTTGCCTAGCGCGTTTAGTGTTTAGGGTAGAGTATGCAGCTATAGAGCAAACGGAAATCAATAAGCAGACAAAAGATCTGAAGGGATAGCAAAGACGCCAAGTAAGTTAGGCCAACTGCCTGTACACAGATTAATATTTAAACAAACCATCCCGTGTCTAGCCTCAGAACTAGGCCGGGTGGCTTACAAAAGCGTAAAATTAAATTCTTACAATAAGTGGAAAGGTCATATAGTCATAGAAATCTTTATTTTATGTTGGTCAAAATTCATTAACTTACACTCGAATTGCGCACTCTTAATTAAGCTGATATTTTTGCTTGAGCATTCAGTTAGTGCATGGTACTTTTGTAAGTTTCATCAAACTTGTTTTTACTAAAAAATTGCAACAAATTTGTCATCGTATAGAGGTTTTCTACTAAGGCCACTTCGCGCTGCCAGTCTCTCGTTTGTTGAAACATTTTGACGGCAAGACGTCCATTGTATCACAATTCTATCCAGGTTTATAGTTGTGCTCGCTTATCGATGACACACCTGCGCATGAGCCGTATCGGCCAGCATGCCATATTGGAACGCGCTGATGTCACGTAAAAGATCTGTATGGTTCTCCCAAGAAACATTTCTCGGATCATTGGAATGACTCTTGAAAAATCCAGTAACTCCTGATCATCTAAACAATGCTTATTTATCTTTAGCTGTTGATCTCTTTTGTTTTGACGCACTCCCCCAGTACGTATTTCTTTCTTTGATACCGTTTATAGTCAATATTTTTTCACATCTTTATAGCGGAAGTCCATTACACTTTGCGGTAGACCTTACCGTAGGCCCTGGATCTTCAGTGACCTTTTCCCTTACTTATGAGGAACTACTTCGTCGCGATAACGATCTTTATACCCACATTATCAACATTGCACCCGAACAGGTAAAAATATTTGTCACTCTCTCACGAAACTGTGCTCGGTTTAACTTTTTGAAGTTGTATTGCGTGATAGATGTTACACTACGAAAAGAAAGTGTTTGAAATTTATGTGGTAAAGGTCGATGGTGGATAAGAAATTATAATTAACAATGCCACCTCAAACGTCAATTTAAGTGATACTTAAAGCTAGGTCACAATTTATTATGCATTTCGGATTGTCGATAACATTGAAGCTTTGAAAATTTTGGAACTCACATTATAGTTCGTTTTACAACATAGGAGATGCATTAAAATGTATGAAGAAAATTTCACTGTATTTTTATTGTAAAATCACTGCACTAAACTAAACTATCTCCCCAAAGTAAGCATATTCATCAAAAACTCAACTCGCTCATATTTACCGACTTAGAGAAATCAACACAAGAATACTTTATCAAGAAAAAATAGGCAAAAATGACAATACTGCATTATTATTGCACCCTTTAAAGGCTATTGACGCCTTAATCTATTTGTAGTTCAACTATATTCTCGACGCCAATGAGTTTCATCTACACGAACTTTTCGTTTCTTTATTTAATTGTAACATCCCCTATACTGATCATCGTTGAGTTTCCGATTGTCATTCACAAGTGTTGTAAGTGTAATCGATAGACCTATACAAATTGACCTTCAAATTATGCATTTCAATGATTGAAAGCCGTTTTATGATCTACTTCGTGGATAATTAGTCTTTTCATTGCGGTAGTTAGTATTTATTGTACTTTTAGGAAAGTGAAAGGTTATATGTTAAAAAATGGCTTTCTAACCATAATTCAACATCTTCCTCTTTGTTCAAACCGTCCTGCTAATATTAAAAGTTAGGTCTCCGTCCCTAATTCCCCTTTTCTTTGGGCCATATTTTAAAAGAATCACAATTTTCAATCTCAAATAAGGTCAATGACTTTTGGTTAGTATTGACGGCCTTATTTCACAGAAAGAGCCTAGCTCCGTTTCAAAATATTGAATTATTGATAACCTACTAACCTTAAACTTTGCATTAAATGTTGGCGGTATCATTACGAAAGGTAATACAATATTTATTTGATAAAAGTATGTTCACAAAGTTTGAAGACAACTAGGGTGTATAATTTGTAGTAAGCTACACTACTGCGTCCTGCCTGGGAGATGAAATACCATTGTTAATGTTAGTTAAACATACCTCATGCACATGATGTCACAAATGTCAAAAAACGTAAGCACATTCTCAACGATACATATGTACACACTCAGCAGTACAGCATGTTCTCAAAAGAGGTCGGTTTTCATGAAGATGATGAAAGCAATACATAAGGTGTGTTATCTTAAATCCGGACACTGGGCACATTTTAGTTCCCAACGTGATTGCCAAATAAAAAAGGCAATTTACATCCAATATTTATTCATGGTTTTTGCTTCAGGTTGTTGAAGATATGAGGGTAGACATATTTATCATTGAACCACATGGACTGAGGACAGTTGATGCTTGGTGGTTACCTGGTACAGATTATCTTAAGTCGAGCATTGAATCAAACTTTCAAGAAGGCATGCAGAAAACTGCCCTCTCGTTCAATCCCACTGCTGCTGAGCAAAAGGAACTTGGCCCAGAGACTGGTCTTAATGGAAGAATAGTTATTAAATACGACGTGATGAACAGACCTGCTGGAGGGGAGATTCAGGTGATAAATTATTTAAGTTGGTTACATTAATTGAACATCGTTGACATTTCATTAGAATTTACGATTCTGGTGACAAGTTTTAACTTTCGATATTGTGGTCACTAAAATGGTCAACTCCTCCATATCCCATCTCCATCACGGACATAACTCGAACCTGCCAAAATTTAGGTTGTAGACTGTAACTATGGGGGATTTTATAAAAATTGGCAACTTTTGGTATTGTGTATATTCAGTATCACTCAAGGACTTTCAAAGTCACCATTTCTTCCTCATTGATACTTTTTTTTTTACTTAATCGGTCTTCCTTTCACATGGACAGTCTTTTGATTTGCAGTGTCAGCTGATATCGTTAAAACCCTTTTTGTTTTATTTCAGAGTGTACAATGTAGCCGGTAATCAAACAAAATAGACCTCCACAAATAATTTAATTTTAAATAAAGTCAATCATAGATAATTTGAAAAAACATACATAACCAATTTCGTTGGCTAGACAAACTGTTTTAGAAGCAAGAAAATGAGATATATTTTCGAGTACGGGTCGGGCCCATCGACCTCTTGGAGTAGTACCGTACCACAAGATCACTACCAACAACTTTAAACGAAACATGTAAATACACTGTCTTTGACTGACATTTTCTTGGGCACGATCAATATTTCATAATGTCTGGAGAAACGCTGCGTTGGGCCCTCACAAGCAAACGGAATTTCATCAAGTACAATGTTTGCTAGCATTCTACATACTAGCAATCTACAAGCTTACAAGAAATTCGACCAAAATGGTGCAAAGATTCAACAGAGTAACGATTTCAGGGAGGGACATCTCCTGACATCAAATGTTTTTTAATTTTACCAATTATCTATGTTCTATCAATCTTGTTAGGTACCCCCATAATATATTGACCAAATTTGAGTCACATTTGTAATGAGTTTAAGAGATGCGAACCATTTAAACGCCAATTCCTACAGTGAAAGACATTCGACAGCGTACACAAAATCAGTTGACTAACTGAATAAGTAAGCTGAAACAACCTTGACGCAAATAATGAAAGAAAATAAACTCAAAACTTTCACATTTTTGAAGATTTGTCGAAGAAGCATAACTAATGTTTGATTTTACATACATGTTCATCATGAACTCATCTCGTATCCAGTGTAGGCCATCTTGAGAGCGCCCATTCAGCCATTGGGATTTGAGTACCAGGTAGACTAATAACTCCTTGCACCTACAAATGTCATTAATGTTTTCCTCATAGTTACGACATACCGCTTACCTAGAATTCTAGGCGGAAAATTTCTCACACGTTTAATGGTTTGAATTATGATTATTTTCCTGAATTTCAGTTTTATCGTTCTTATTTTCCTTTTGTATTCATTCAGACGCGAAGACTCTTTACTTTTTAAGTATAGTTAATACCAGTAGGTGCAAAAAGGTGAAGGGGGCAAACATTAGTTAAATTTTACGCTTATATGTCATTTTTAGAACAAAATTAGACCATGAAAATTACCATGTCGGGGAATATTTAGGACAAATACCTACCACCACATTGTGAATAGTCTTTCCATACCCCTGGGCTCTCACCACAAGCTCTCAGAAACTTCTTTGGGGATCCTCTGACGCAGTGGCGGAACAAGGGTTGTTTGCAGAGGGGCGCAAGTGTTTCGAAGTGCGCCCTGACAGCTTGGGGTCTGGACTACCTGTTTTTTTTTTCGATCCAGTGGCGCCTCCAGGAGTTGGTGATTGGGTGGCATCACAGATGATCTAAGTCAGCCAGTCCCGAAGTCTGCAAAAATTGTGCCTTTTTAGCCTTTACATTCCTGCGATTTTACAGTCGTCTTGCGGGGTGGGGATTAAGGGGCAGGGTGTCCCCTCCCTTTTGAGAAATTTATTAATTCTTAATGGCTTTGATGCAAAACGGTGCTAATTTGGGGAAACTTTTGGAACTGATTATATATACATAAATTGAAACTGATTATATATATATATATATATATATATATAGTAAAAGAGAAGAGTTCCACGTGTACTCCGATAAAATAAATTGTAAAACA
>WURT03111731.1:0-12043 GCA_009936505.3 Holothuria glaberrima
ATGTATGTATGTATGTATGTATGTATGTATGTATGTATGTATGTATGTATGTATGTATGACTGTGTGATTGTGTATGTGGCTCCAAGCTTACAAACATATATGAAGGAGAAAAGGCTCTGGGATCTCCCCCCTCCCCCCCCCCCACAAACACACACACTCCCTGATAGTAACAGTTTTCCTTAACAAGTTTATTCCTAGCTTTTCTGCCAATTTAAACACAATTTAAACAAAAACACCTGTCTAGTACACATTCCAAACAAAGCACAGAGTTTAGATTGCTCAAGGCTACATCCATGCACTACTGTGTGTGAGCTTAATTCGGAACACGTTGTACAAGTAATGATCATTTAACAACCAGAATAATGCTGTTTTTTGAATTAATGTTAATCAAGGTATAGTCACCAATTGCTTTAGGAAATATGATGATATCCCTAAATATGTTTGGGGTATGCAACAGCCCCTTTAATCATTTACAGATCTCGTTGTTGGTGTGTAGATATCTTACATAATATGAACCCTATTAATTTTGATGGATGTTTAAGGTCATCTACAGCCCTCAGAGATCACTTCTCAATCAAAGATGGTTAAATGCAGCATTTCTAAAAGGACAACAAAAATAAATTTCATACTCGTCAAAATCTGTTTATACTATATTGAGGAAATGGAATATTTGGTGAACCAGTAAACTCTACTTAGTGACATCGTTTTTGTATTTTTGGTTCATTCTGTTCTTTTATGGTCCAGCATAATATTTTCATATCGTAAATATTGTTCCCTGACCAAGAGCATAAAAAGTAGACTCATTAAAATTGTATTTGACATTGCAAAGTCAATGAAAGCAAAAAGATATCAAAAAAGGTCATAAAATAGAAACAAAAGTGACAAAAATTTATTTGTGCTTTTCTTCCATAAATCCTGTAGTGTTGTATGATATGGACAAGCGGGTTAAAAGTTTATATTTTATGTACTGAGAAGATTAACTGTGTTGAGAGAAAATCACGCATCTGTCCGATATGATAGGAAATTAGTCACTGCCGAGTGAGCATTGATGACATTACATCTTGGTTGGTATATTTGTACAGTTTGTAGTATTTTTCTTTGTTCAATAACTAAGTAATGCATAGAAAAATGAAGTTTTAAAATTGAGTTTTAAAGTGTACCTAAAGTCTAAAATTTCAAAAAGATACATTACAAAGCTTGAAAAATGCATGCAAATGGTCCAACTGCCATCTTCACAGGACATTTCTGAGCTGGTACCAAAACATGATCATTGTCTTACTGTTGTAGGGTGACATGGCTGTATAAGCCCTCTCCATACAACATATATGCAAGGGAACAGTAAATGTTCCAAGGGGATTAAATATCTTAATTTCAGAAAGATACACAAGCGGGTAATGTGAGTTATACAAGAAGGGCATCACAAATTATTGCGCTGTCTGCTATTTTAAATTAAGTGAATAAACTTCAACATTTTATATCTCAGCAAAGAAGGGAGCCATGAAAATGGGAATTGGATGAATGAAATTTATTTTCTAACCTTGAAAGTGTTTATTCTTGTAATTCTAAACTTTAGGTCCACTTTAACAATATTGCTCCACACCTGTTGAAATTCATTTCTCTTTCGGAATCTACTTCCCCATTAGGTTTGAGAAGCTGTTCTATGATGAAGGAGTGGACATCATTATTGAAGCTCACGAGCATTCATATGAACGTTTCTGGCCCATGTACCAGGGAAAAGTCTCAGGGAAGCATTATAAGAATCCTCAAGCCCCCGTACACATAATAGGAGGTGCAGCTGGGTGCAATGAGTTTGATAAAGTCTGTGTCAATCCAATTTTTGGACCCAAAGGTGAGAATAATTTACTGTGTCTCATGGATTGGTGTAACACTTGTGTGAAAACTTACAAAAGTCATGAAATACTGAAAAACCTCTCTTCTTGGATCTTATACTAGACATGTCAGTGACTTGTGAATAGATACCTTCTGAATTTGAGCAGTTTATTCATTTCATTGTAAACTTTGGGCAGTTTTGTATTTTGCTGAATTTATGAGTTGGGCAAGTGCCTTTCAAAAATACATATATTGCCCATGTACATACCCATGTGGTTACTATTCAATTGCAAGGGTTTCATCCAAACGGCTATTCACTTTTCTGAAGCAAAGTACAGTAATCAGACTGTAAGAATCTTGAAGAATGTGACTTTTATTTAATGAAAATTATCTGTTTTGTTTTGTGATGTAGAAGCGAAGGAAGGAGCAGAGCATATCCTTGAAATACATTACGAAAATTTTCCCCATACCAAAACGTGGAACTGATACCTCATTTTTCCTGCAAAAAGTGCTGTACCAAAACTCCTAACCTGACTTCCTGTTTCACACCTTTGCCTTGCCTCTTTGCTTGTCCAGTCACACTGCAGACTGCGCCAGTGCTGACTAGTCCCCTCGTGTTTTTTCTGTGAGACTGAAGCCTTTGTTTAGGCCCTATTCAAGTTTACATGCAAGAGCAAATAGTTGATAAGTTAATCCTCTTAGGGGAAATGAGGGAGGCTGGATGAATAAACTTCAGGTGTGAATAGGTAAGCAGTTGGCTGACCATTCTGGTATGAGAGCATTTTCCTTATGAAAGTTGATTCTGGGCCTACCTGCCCTTCCTCTTGTTTAAAAAGAAAAGTATATTTTTAAATAAAGTGTAGTAGTTCATGCGTAGAACAAGCTCTTCCAGACAAGACCCCACAACTAGATATTCAGTTCTTTCATTAAATACCAAGAATTAAACCCCCACGCTGATTACAACATGTCTTACTTCTTCAGGTCCATGGTCAGCATTTCGTTCCTGGTTACCAGGTCTCTACGGGGTGGGTAAACTCTTTGCTGCAAATGCTACGCACCTTCACTGGCAACAGTTACTTGCTGTAAACAGTCAGACTATGGACCAGTTCTGGATTGAGCAGTATCACCATGGACCGTTCCCTCACCAAGACATGGGAGGAACGATGTGAATCGAAGGGGATGAAGAACTACCCTGAATCAAGATGCAAACCATTGATTACTCTAGGATGGTAGTGAGTTACAACCAGTTGAAGGTCAAATTTGAAATTGTTATGAACATTTGTCAAAACCGGAAGAGGTTTTGTCGGCTAAAATACCTTTATTTTCTTGTGGGAATTCCCTTATCTTTAATTTCTTCTGTATCACACAGGAGGAACATTCTGATAACTGAATAAGATGAATAATATTGTGGTAGCATTTCTTGGATAGTTCATTATGAAGCTCTAAAGATTCAGGGTTTAAAGTTAAATGTTTTCATTTACTAACAAAAAAGGTCATGACAGGACTTAAAATATAAGTTTTGAGAAATTTCCTAGATATCAGTACAAAAAAGCAAAATTTTAAATGTAAAACTAAAGATTTGATTGATCAATGAAGAATTGTTAGAATATGAATGAGGAGTGACAAAAAAGAGTGTATAATATGTGTGTATGTTTAGTAAACAAGACTTATACCATTAAAGTATTATCTACTAGATTGATTTGACCAGAGGTGTTAATCATTTTGGTTTGAATTGAGATAAAAACTTTGAAATGTTCAATGCAAGGTTCAAGTATTTTTGCACCTTATGCCTGTAAAATAGTGTGTAAAAAGAAACCAAATGTGTTTTCAATATTTAAAGTAGATTGATTTACACTTCTAATTTTACCTGCTGAGTCCACGCAACATTAAGCAGGCTATTAAGTTTGTTTGTTTCATTATTGTTTGGGCTGGCATTATTATAGTGGATAATTGTACAAGAATTTCAATGAAAGCTGATTTGGATCCTTTAATGGCACATTGCAATGCCATTAAGGAGTTGTGTACAGCTAGTCATTATAGGGAGTTTTCAGGTGTTCAAATGGCACACAACTCAACCACCTTCTGGAGGACAAACAACACACTCGGACCCTAGTTCAAGTAAAAATGCAATAAGTGTGGCCCAGTGTCCTCCAGAACATCTAGTGCGTCCACCGACTTTGACCTTTTGGCCTTTGGTGTAAGCTTCCTATAACCACCAGAACATGATATCCACCTACAATTTTGTTTAGTTTTGTAAGATAAAAGCTGTCTCTTTATTGTGAAGGGTCTGGAGTTTCCCCTGTGAGGGGTTTGGAGTTTCCTCAGTGGTTAGAGTCTACTGTCTTACATTTGAGAGGTCCTCCCATAAAATCCTGGGGAAATCCCCAGTAACTGGGGTACAGTCTCATCTGTTGGATGGGGACATTAAATGGCCATCCTGTGAGAAGGTTGGGATAAGTTGGCCTTCCTTATTAGCTTGTGTGCTCTAGTCACAAAGAGATGATGGGTCTGACATGCACTCATCCACAATCAACCTAGTAGAGGGTCTTTCCAGGGGGGGGGCATGAATCTGTTAAGTTAAAGCTAATCTTTTGCCAAGTGTGAAGAAAGTATAAATGATAACAAAGATATCCCAGAATTATTTTTCCAAGATGTTTGGCTGAACTGATGTCTTCCACCTTCAACATTTTATTCAGAGTCTTCTTGAACATTTACTTAGAATCATAATGTTATGATCACATCTGTTTGGAAGTGAAAAAAAGAAATGAATGTCAAGGTAGAATTTCAGGTACATAGCAACCATGAAATGTTGAATGTATGCCCATTTGATATCTGTATTGTAGACTTAAAAGGTGTTCTAAAAGAGAAATTAGAATTTTGACAGAATAATTGAGAAGAGTTGGAAATATCTATATTTCAGAAGAAGAGTAAGTAGTCATCTGAAGTATGTTTGTAGATGAAAACACAATTTGGCAGGCTGAAGTGTGCATTATATTTAAAGGACTTCTAGTTCATTAGTTAGGCACATGCAAAGGAGCCAAATTTAATTTTGGGGGGGGGGGCTGTAATGGCTTGCCCAAAAAATTTAACCAAACATTTTTTGCGTGCTCCGTGTGTTCAGCACTTTATTGTGCATATTACAAAGAAATGCATCTGTTATTACATTGCAGTGATGGCATCCCATTTACATTCAATCACTTGCCGTGTTATCACCCTTCCATTTTGGTTAAAAAGTTGTTTGGAAGAAATGAAAAATAATTGGTGGTGTAGCCAGAATTTATCTCACTGGGGGTCATGCAGTATGTTGTAATTGCTGGCCTGGGGGAGGGTTCTAAGGGGAGGGGGTTAAAAACTTAAAAAATTGGGTTTCCTTACATGCAGTCTGGTGCCACATATGCTACCTTTGAAGTAGAATTTGTGTAAAAGAATTTACATACTTGAGGTAATAAAACAAATTGGCATCAATGTGGGGGGCATGGTCCAATGGCCATACCCTAAATAGCCCCTGATAATAATAATATAAGTGGAACCATTGAAAAACATACTGGTGAATTTCCGAATATATGGGTACTGGTGCAATTCAAAATCAAAACTTCATTTTATTCACCAAGGAAGTTTGTAAACTATTGAGTTCCTTTAGCCATTGCAATTTATTTTTCTTTCAGTAGGTGCCTGGAAAATTCTCAGCATATAGCCTAAATTTTTACAGAAATTTTTGGTTGGGGGCTGCAGCCCCCAGCCCCTGCCTCCTACACATATGGTTAGGTATATTGGTAATGTGGGTGTATTATTATGCAGAGCTGTCTTCCTCAGAGTTCTGATTGCTACAAATTACAACAAGGCTTGTAGTGGAGGGACTGATTTCTTTTAATCATTACCTTCAAATCATATTTGAAAAGGATCATTTATTTTGTTGTTATTTTTACATTAGTACATAGTGAACATTGGGGCATTGGGTTAAAGACCAACTGTGCTTTTTCAAAGTGATGCTGATATTTTATCTACATAAATTATTTTGACATTTTTGAAAAATGCACTGTAGGAAGGGGAGGATGTCCAAATATGGTATGCATTGCACCTTTTTGAAAATGATGACAAAAGAGTACGACCTTTAAGGTTTCATGTACACACTTATAAAGTAGTCAGCTTCCAACACAATGGGCAATGGAAAAGTTGATTGTCGAAGTTGTACAGAGTGTAACAGTTTCCTCATCTCTTTGAAAAATAATGGACTTCACCTGTCCCACCTTGCTACCAGTTCTCTTTGTTTATTGCTGAATGGGTGTTTGAGTCCCATGGATGAGACTTGGGCTGAAAGACAGACATTCATCACCCCAAAGTGCAATTTTGGTGTGAGGTTATCAAAATATTCAGTTGACTGCTCTTTGATTGACATCCAAAGTTTGAAAATTCAAAAGATGCAGCATAGCTCACATTCCATACAATGCAGAGAGTGTTTGGATTACACATTATAGCCTTGTATGCTTACCAGGACATGCCTTAAGCAATAGAATAGGTTAGTGCCTGCACAAGGAGGAGCTTGATGCAGTTATGGGAGGAGCTAAAAGTTGCGTAGTCGGGAGAATTGGAACTGTCTGGGGTGATGAGAATTGCCCTTTATGTCAAACGTGGAGTTTAAAGGTGTACTTGGTATGGTGTACAGTTTGGCATCAATAACAGAATGTTTCTTAATCTAATGACTGTTTTGCAACATTCTAGCCATTCAGAAGAAGCATTATTTGTGTAGGAAGTAATGGGCATGACCATGCATCAGAAATTTATTCAGGACTTATACCAGATCAGTAGCATTTATGACGCCCACATAAAGAAGATTGAAAGACACTCAAAATGACATTAATTTCTCACGTTACTTTTGTAAGCAAATAGCCCCACCCATAACGTCTGTTGAAATCTATAGAAAAGTGCAGATGTATTCAATCATAGCCTTCACCATAGGTGAATTTTTCACGGTCTAGTTAGTAAAACTAGTTAAAGGAGAGATTGTTTTCAGTTTCGAGTGAAATTTCTTTTATGTGATCATTATGAACCCTCTTGAAATCAACCTCACTTGAATGAAATAGAAAATTAAAGTTTCATTTTGCATAGCTAATATTTAGAATTGTTAATTAAGTAGTATCATTAAGGTTGTCACTGTCAAATACATTGTCAGAAAAATTAATTTATCATTCACAAATTTGTGTGAAGTCAAAACAACGAATTATTTCCAATCCATATGTATGAGGAAATAGTTTTGTTCCGTCCATAAATTGATAATTCACAGAACATATGACCCTTCATTGTAATTAGTTTGTATGAATGAATATTAGTCAATATTTCTAGGGCTTCCATAATGATTAAATGTGAACAATACACGGTACACCAGAAGAGAACACTTCATTGTTTTTTTTTTCAGATTGGAACACCTTTTTGTGAAATGAGACCTTTATTTGGCAAATTCGTTCAACGTCGTTGCCTGATTTGTAAATTGATGCATATACAGGGACCGCCGAGACGGGGGGACTTGGGGGGCTTTAGCCCCCGCAGTTTTTCTGCTGTGGGCATTTTGGGCCGCCTCAAATTGCTTTATTGTGTTGAACATACTGGGCCGCTTCGAAGATAAGCCCTCGCACTTCAAAATTGGCTCCGCTGCCCCCGAAATAGCACCGCAAACTGTCATTGCTTCAGCTGTCTTTATTCTGATCCACTCGCGTTTATTTAAAATCGTACTGACAAAGTGCTCGTCGCATACGGAGTCATTTGGCTGGAGTCACAAACTTTCCATTAGACATTTTTAGACAGGTTCATCAAAATTATTTTTGTTTTGAAGTGTCTCTTTTTAGCAATTTATATACGACTGTAGCTATTGGTCTTGCAATTGCCAAAGGTGCCATCTGTAAAAAAGTCTGAATATAATTGCAAGCTATGACCATAACTGCAAGCTATGACCATATTGCAAATACCTTTCCTTGTTAAATAAGGTGTGAAAGTTACAAGGAGGCAATCCATAAAATTTCAAATCTCATCACCCCTGGTTTATTTTGATAACAGAGTACAAGCTAATTGCTGCAGCAGCAAGTTATGAAGTTTGATGTGACGTCACTTTTGACCTATGGCATCAGTCAAGAAAGCGCAGGTGCACTGATGTTACACCACGTCATTTTGGAAGGTAAACAATGAAACAGTGCACGCACTACGTGCTTCGCAGTTCGCACGAGCGCGTAGTAGAGTTATATTACACACGCATCTGATTGGTACACACAAATCAGCTGTCTGTAATTGCTGGTGTAAGTTGCAATGATATGCACTTGCCTCAATCGGGGGCGCTCTTTCTGTTTTGTGACGTCATATGCATAAGGTCTATTTCATGACTTTCTCCTGAATACCAACGAGCAGCTAGTGCCCAAAACTAATTCAGATGATCTTTGACCTCCTACCAATCAGTGCAAGCTATGACCATATTGCAAATACCTTTCCTTGTTAAATAAGGTGTGAAAGTTACAAGGAGGCAATCCATAAAATTTCAAATCTCATCACCCCTGGTTTATTTTGATAACAGAGTTCTATTGAACTTTGACCCATACCCAACTTTGATCAGAGTGTACAGGTTATTATTATGTGACATGTTTCCACAAAATGGCCAGTTTGACCTAGTTTAGCCTTAAACTACCAAAGAAGCATCTTTAAAGTTGCCTTTCTCTCTACATACAGGGCCGGATTTAAGCATGGGCCAGCGGGACACGTGCCCAAAGGCCCAACAAAAAGGGGCCCCACAAAATGTTATTGTATTTTTGTAGTGAACACAACCTTCGCCCTCCTTTCGTGACTTGCTCCACTGTAGTCTTGTGGAGAATTATAGTCGAAGAAGGCCCCCACATGAGTTTGTGCCCAGGGTCCCCACAAAGGTAAATCCGGCCCTGGCTATATATCTTGTGGTTGATTGACTTCCAACATACTACCTACTGACAAATGGCTTTGGCATCTATCCTCATTTGTTGTAGTTTGCATAAAGTTTCATAGACATCTACTCATTAAGTTTTTACCCTCAGTAATCCTATTTACGATTAAGGAAGGGTTTGGGACACCTTTACACCAAAGTTAATTTACCAATTTGACCTCTACAAAACTTTCATAAAAGTTTGACACCTGGTGGCAGAAAACTGACCGCTTCGCTTCAACTAAAACACCTTTCACGCAATGTGGAGCATCCACATACTAAGTATGGAAATCCTCAAGGCTACCCTTCTTCAGATACTATCTTTACAAGTGTAGTACATAGTCAGGTGGTAGGTAGGGTTCAATTTCACTGGCGACCCTGGGATTGATTTTTGACAGAACAACCGGGGGGGCAACCGTACATTTTTAGGCTTACTTTAACCTTGACCCTATCCTGACCATTACTTTTCAGTTTTCATGATTTGTGCGAGGTATATTACAGTCGCCCCCATTCGCCCTGGGAAGTGAATTTCAAACTGGGTAAGTAAGAAGTCTACAAAGCATGTCTGGTGGGCCGGTTTAGTTTCAGGATTACAGAGACAAAATTTAAAGTCTTAACTTGGTGCTGTATTTTCATCAGAGTTCTAATCATATCGCGACCCGAGTTAGAGTCTAACAAAACTACTCGACTTCACAAATTGTAGAGAATTGCCCTGTTGAAAGAATACGGTCACAAATAGTCACAAAATAGATGTATTTTACTTCAACAAAAACAGTGACTGGCTTGGATACAACTAATCACAAACCATAAGGTCAGATGATGAAGATAAAATGGCAGTTAAATCGCACTTCGTATGTTAAGATTTTTGTCAAGACAAGGATTCTCTCCCCGAGGTTACTCATGAACAAATTTGCAAACGAAAGAGACATCACTTGGTTCGCATGAAGGTTTCTATGGTGGTGTCATGAATAAGGGCTGTAACGCCCCATCCCGGACTTGAGTACGTTTTCATTGTGCTTGAAATTGGCCCGTATAATGGGAAGAATTATTTCAGAGTGGGATGTAGATGGACACGGACTCAGAGCCGATTTCAGCCTAATCCACAAAAGGTCCTTAGATGCAATTTGGTGCATCATTTTGGACAAATTTTAAGGTAAATCATTCCAAATTTTTGACATTTCTTACAGCAGAGACAAATAATCCTTTCCTTTGGGATATTTTTTAGATACTTGAGGGTCCTTGGAGCAATTTGGTGCATCATTTTGGACACATTTTAAGGTAAATTACCACGAATTTTTGACATTTCTTGCAGTGGCGTACCCAGGATTTCTCTCAGGGGGCATTCCAGTATATTATGTGATTACCAGTCTGGGGGATGGGACTAAGGGAAGGGGGTGAAAAATTTATGAAAAATAAGGTGTCCTTACATGTATTCTGGTGCCACATATGCTACTTTTTGAAGTAAAATTTGTATTACAAAATTTACGTATTTTTAGGAACGAAAAAGAAAAAAATTGGCATCAGTGAGAGGATCCATGGGGTCACCCCTCCCCTTTGAAAAGTTTTGAAAAATTAGGTGTCCTAACATGCAATCTGGTGCAACACATGCTGCCTTTTGAAGTAAAATTTGTGTTTCAAAATTTACGTATTTTTAGGAACTAAAAAAATTGGCATCCGTGATTAGGACCATGGCCCAATGGCCCCTCCCCTGTTTAGGCCACTGCTCATACAAAAGACAAATAAGGGTTCCCTTGGGAAAATTTTTGGATATTTGAGGGTCCTTAGATGCAATTTGATGCTAATTTTGGACAAATTTTTAGGTTAATTGCTGCAAATTTTCGACATTTCTTAAAGGAAGAGACAAATAACGGGTTTTCATGCTTGGAAAGTGGGGGGGGGGGAGCTAAAGCATACTTCCACCCCCTACAAATTTCGCTGTGGGCGAAGCCCCCGCTTCCTACGCCCTTGGTATATACTAACCCACGGCTATGACGTCAGCCATGGGGGTACACATAATCAAATTTCGATCAAAATCTATGATTTAGGAAGTTAGGTGTTATATAAAACAAATAATGAATGTTTTCCATTCGTGCGATAGTTTGAATTTTTTCATTCGTTGAAAGATTGAACGTTCTATTCAACTCGCCTCGTTGAACAGATCATTCAATCTCTCAACTCATAAAATTATTCATACTATCGCACTCATAAACATTCGTTCTTTTTATATTACTTAAGGCTATTCGTTATTGGTGCAAAATATATGAAAGATCACAGATTGTGAACTAAATTACAGGGAGGGTCAGACTATGAATTTGACTTACATTTACGACTATTTCAATAAGCTGTAGCCTATTTGAAAAAAAAGAAATAGTAAATAACATTGCTATGATATACTGCAACTGGAATTGGCTCGGAATCGAGCTAGGAAGATATGGTACAGGGCAGCCATGAATATGGAAAAGGCAGCTATCGCCAAGGATAAGATTTGATCAGAATGTCCTACATAAGCGAAACGTAGCTGGTTTCGTGCCTGATAGATTAATCCAGATCGTTGTACTATAGCAATGGAGTCGCCAGACTTTTCGAAGGGGGCGGGTGGGTACAACGTTCTCGCGCCAGGGGGTGCACTAAAATGATAGACTAAGCACCACTGGAGGCCTCGTGGTAACGAGAATCGCTCCTCGTGGGCGTTGGGGCCCAGGGGCCATCGTAGGCCCCTGGTGGGGTCCAGGGACATCATCGTCCCAGTGGGGGTCCAGGGGCGAAGCCCGCAGAACCTCTGGGTATTTACAAAATTTTGACCATTAAAATGAAACATCTATCTCCCAAATGGCACTGGATGTGAACTAAGCAGACCCCCAAAATAGAAAACACAGTTTGACCATTTTCTGAAAGCTTACTCGCACTAACGATTTAATGATTGGGGGGAGGGGATGGGTGGGAACGAAGGGTCACAATGGGTCACATTGGATCAAATGAAGGTTTACATTAGGTTTTAAAAGTAAATCCACTCATGCTGCCCAATGGGAATTAATGTTGAGACAACTGCCTTCTAGGTACATACCACTGAGTGAAAGCCTTCGAAAAGAATCGTTAAAAGACTTGTGGGCAAAAGAAAGTATGCTCCTTACCCCGGGGCCTATGCACAGTTTGTCGTGAGCATCAGAGGGGTGAACATACATTGAAACCTCCAGATTCATGCTTTTCTTTCTTTCTTTCTTTCTTTCTTTCTTTCTTTCTTTCTTTCTTTCTTTCTTTCTTTCTTTCTTTCTTTCTTT
>WURT03111742.1:0-12042 GCA_009936505.3 Holothuria glaberrima
ACGGTTCTCGATATAGTAATAAACACCCCCTGTTACTCCAGCCACTTGATGTCATTTCGAAACCACTTCCTGGGTATTCCCCGACTTTTACCCATTTTGATAATGTGTTTTCCTCTAAATGTAAAGGGGGGTATGTCATATCCAACGGCATTTCCTGCTGCGAAGATGGTTGTTATTATTATTAATTGTGATAGCATTAATTTTTATACCTCATGGTGCAACAACTTTTGTCGGTCTGTGTTCAATTGAAGCCAGTCTCTTAAACATTAAAGATCTTCAAGTTGGTTTGTCCTTCAGTTCTTATTTGATCAAAATATTGTCAAGTTCATTGAAATATTTGGAGATGGACTCATTTGTAATAGCTTTGGTGCATCTCATTTTAAGTTATGAAGGCTTTACTACCTTTAATTCTGACCACCTTGAAAGAAAACTATTCAGCCATTGTTGTATAGCAGATGATTTGGGTTTTCGTTTACTTTAAGAAAAACTGCTGTCTGGGTTACAATTCTTAATAGGTTTGAGTGGGTTAGAGGATACCCCAACTTTGCAATGGGGATGGTGTAGTCTTTTAGACATTCTTCGTGGGGGATGAGAGACGTAGACAGAGAGCTATTAAAATTTGACACCTTTGTTCTTCCTAAGTTGAAGCCGCAGTAAGGATTCTGGAATACCATAAAACTTTGCAGCGTTATGTCCGGACCATTCCTTTTTCTTGACCAGATTGATGGCCCTTAATCATTTGATCATTCTCATAGGCTTGGTGGTATTTGCCCTCCATTAAGCAAAAAATAGCACCGACAAAGAAGGAAAAGGGATTTTTAACATCATGTAACCTAGGGAAATATTTTATGAGCGTTGAAATGACCGCCTGCTTGCTATTGCGTGTAAAAGTTTAAACTTGCTCAAGTGGTACAGCATTGACAGATTGTGTGATAAACTTGTAATATTTTAGAAAGAATGCAAGCTCGGGTCATATTCAGCAAAAAGAATGAAGGGTTCTGAGGATTTTGACATTGTTCTTCCATTGATGCTTGTATTTTGTCCGAAATGTTTTAGATTCATCGTCAAATTGGGCAAATTTTAGTTGTTTGAACGGTGGCGACCGTATTGATCACGTGATCCTGTGTCCATGTATATAAGTCCGTGATGCCAACCAATGCCAACCAGTGACGCAAGCGTGAACACCCTAATACATAATTTTGATCAGAGGGTCGTGTAATGGCATGATTTTAACCAATGATGTGCATGCTAACGCGCACAAGTGCGTGTTAGCGCCGAAGGCGCTAGATGCATGACTTTTTCGACGCAACGTAATACAGCCATTGCCTTCTTGACTACCGATCAATGATGTGCATGCTAACGCGCACAAGTGCGTGTTAGCGCCAAAGGCACTAGATGCCTGACTTTTGCGCCGTAACGTAATACTGTCATTGCTTTATTGACATCCGATGAAGCCTACATGGGGGCGGCCATGACACTTGTAATACGGCAAAGCAATTCCGCGAAACAACTATCAAATATATGTTAAGCAAAACACAGCGTACTTCAATTCACATACTAGGTGAGCAAATGCGTCGTGAAAGTTACATTATTCAAGTGCACAATGTTTTGTTCCAACCTCTTCCGCGCAAACTAATCTTTTGCCACAAAATTTCGTTTTCTACCGGGCGAGACAGCTTATAGCAAGTCAACCCAGGTAATGTAAACTGCACTGTGACGTCACCAAAAGAAAAGCGTTTGCCGTATCATAGTTCATACAGTGTGGTTTCATGTTTTACGGCAAAGTCAGGCATCTAGCGCCTTCGGCGCTAACACGCATTTGTGCGCGTTAGCATGCACATCATTGGATGAAGCCTACATGGGGGCCGCCATGACACTTGTAATACGGCAAAGCAATTCCGCGAAACAACTATCAATAGTATGTTTAGTGAAACACCGTGAGTGCTGAATAAGCTTAATACGTGAGCAAATGCGGCATGTAAATTATTTTTCACATGCAAGAGGTTTTGTTCCGATCTATCTATTCTGCGTAAACTTAATCTTTTGCCGTAAATTTCGTTATCTCGTGCGGAGAGACAGTTCAGCAACGTCAAACACACGTAATGAAAACTGAATTGTGACATCACCAAACGGAACGTGTTTGCCGTATTACAGCTCATGCAGTGTGGCTTCGTGTTTTACGGCAAAGTCAGGCATTTAGCGCGTTCGGCGCTAACACGCACTTGTGGGCGTTAGCATGCACATCACTGATTTTTACATAAATGCATGGGTGCGGGAAAGTCGAGATATATCTCTCCCCTTGATTAGTTTCATTTCGCAAGTTATTTCAGTGCATGTACAGATCCTCTCTTAGCAAAAAAATGAAGGAAAAATAATGATAAATAATTGAAAACAACTATCCCATGGCTACCTTTTTTACGAGCGAATGACGAAGTATGTCTGCTGCGTTTAGATTGCTGCAGTCTTTGGGTCTATATGGTGACATTTCTCATGTTAAGCATTCTATATCCTTTATTTTTGTACAATATTGTAAGCAAGTTTGTAAATTCTAGTTTATGCTAGTGAATGACGCCAACCCCCAATCTCAGGACACTGCAATTACTTAACCTCCACATTACCGACTACGGACCACGTCTCTAATGGTAACAACAACAACAACAACAACAACAACAACAACAACAACAACAACAACAACAACAAATAAAAAAATAATAATAATAACAAAAATAAAAAACGCTGCCTTATCTGCAACTTGGCATATTACGACTGGAGAACCTTTCAACATTCCTAACATATATATTTTCCTATATTCATCCTAACCTTCATTGTGATTCTTGTAATGTCGTTTATATATTCCATTGCTATCTATGTAAAGTTAAGCTCTATGTGTAGTTCAAGGAGCATTGAAATGAAGACAAATTATGGGTCTCGTCTACCAAAGGTAATCGAAACTTACTTTGAGTTGAAGATGATGAATTTTTCAGTGAAGACTGCTAGCTGTAAATGATGAACACTGCAATAGATCAATTTTGTTGCACTGATTATTTGTACAGGATATCGTCTATCACATTATGAAGCCATTGAGAGGCATGTAGTGTACCAATTAGGACAACATTCTATGAAGAGCCCTTACCAACTTTGCAAATCCAGTACCCGTCGGTAGCACGGATGTGGGTATTGTTCTCAGGCTGTTCAATAACCAGCACGATGAAAGCAATGTGACTGCAACCTCTTGCTTGAATCATGGAGCTATTACGTAATAGCTCCATGCTTGAATGAAGCCTCAAATATTAGCCACTGTGGCTACCAAGGACTTTCTTTCTTCTGCTTACGTAATTCAACTTTTCAATCAAGCCACGGGGACTTTCCCTAAAATTCACATTTTTTTTTGAAAGACGTCACGTCTGTAAGCACCCTCATTTATTGACTTAAGCCTATTATACTGCAGTAGGAAATCTTGCCGGAAACATTTTCCCATAAAAAAATACCTCGAAGAGATGTAGCTCCTCCAACGGTTAATGATTTTCCCGTTCAATATCCTCCTTCGCCATCTCCCTAAATCAATAAGGTGCATGCCATTTACTAGACCCTGTTGGGTCGGCTCACCGATATCGCAAATTCTAAAGGGGGTTACACCAGGTTACTCTTACAATTATTCGCTTTCATACTCCATGGTTCACCTTCACCTATGAGGCCGGCAGATGAGAGGGGGACCCACATCAGGGAACGGGTAGAGTAGAGGGAGTGCAGATTGAGAACGGGAATAATTTAGATTACATTGCATGTTATGTGCAACAAACGGCCTAATAGCCTTAACAAGGGCTGGTCATTTATCGGCTTTTTGTCTATGCTTTCATTCATTTAGTAACGTGTTAAGGTCATCTAAAATCTTTCATTTCCACAATTTTGAAAATACTCTACCCCAGACTTTAACAGCGTCACGTTCCCTTGTTTCTCCACTGCTACAATCCCACCGGCAGTTTCTCGGATTGAATCCGATTCCAGTGGCCACCATTCAGGCCAGTAGCCAGACAAGGTACTGAAAGGGGCGAAATGGCTTCCAGGGGGTGAAAGATTTTTCAGGGGGGCAAATGTGTAAAAATGTATTAAGTCAATGGCAAGTCGCCACCAAACGGTTACGAGAAAATAACGAGCTCATCTTACCCCTTCACCAAATGAGTGTCAGGATGAAAGTGCCCTATACAGTGGTCCTGGGAAAGTATACATTCCAAGGTGGGGTGGATTGAAGGACGTTGGGAAGGGGACAACTGACGACATAGAAAAATCCGAAGGGAAGAGGATACCCGTTCCCATGGTTTTCCATATCCCACAGACATCCGCAAAGCCCGCCTCTGGTCCAAGCCCAACGAAATCTGTGGAATTTCACCAGAGGACACTAGGCATGTTTGCAGGGCTGGTACGTTAATTAAATCCTTCAATGACATGAGCTTAAAGATTCTTCAGTGACTTTCAGAAAGGGTTAGTAATTGATTTGTTTTATAAAGGACCTATAAAGTTTTCATATTCAATCAAAGCAGTTGACCTTCATAGTCTCTGTAATTCTGTAGAGGCCAATATATCACATCAAGCTGCGATCAACTCTGTATTTTAAGTACATGTTGTGGGCACTATTCATGAGGCACTTGTACAGGTAGCGCATTAAAGACGAAAAGCTACTTTAGTCATTGCTAGACATTGCAAGGAAACTATGTAGGAAAACTCTATGAATAGTCATGAGCAAGGACTCCCATAATATGAATAATATATAATTTCCCCTTTTTATCCTACGAAAAAGTCTCGAGGGTGGGGACTGAGATGGGAAAAAGTTTATGTACTAGACCTAACCTCTGCCAAAGGAAATACTTGTCACCGTCTAGCCACTCGTGCAGAGGGAGACAGTGTGATTCACCACATTTGAACTTAACCTTTGACATATAACCTTGGAACAAGCGATGTACGTCTTACTTTGTGCCTTTCTGACAGGGAAAGGGGCAATTGAAATCACCCCAACTTAGGGATGACACACCCTTCCATGTTATCCCCACCCCCACTTTCAGACATCGAGTCCCGGACTCTGGTCAAGCCCAGCAAAACCAGTGATCCCACTATATTGGGCAAACCTAACCTGGCGTCATATTCTGCTGGACTGACTTAAACTCAACCACTCACTAACATTAAATACTTCATTAACTCTCAGGAACGTGTTGGCAAAAACTTATCAAATATACGTTATGATGGGCCTATTAAAGGTTATTCCATTTGACAAGTTGGTCCTCATATTATCAGTGTAATTCTTTATATTTGGGCCTTTGGGATGATCGAGTTGCCATCAACTTCGTTAGCTTCCTAAGAAGTTGGTAACTTTGCTTAATCAACACTGGACCGTGCATTAAGCGGAAGATAATGCACAAGGGCCAAGCTCAAGTTAGTCTTGTTCAAGACGTTGGTACAATTTTTCACTTCTCACGGTTTTACAAAATGAGGGCCCTTGTCAATTACAATCTTGGACAAAACTCGTTGGGATACCCCCGTTACCCCTTCACAATGTTGACCACAGTTATCCTGTTCACGGTATAGAGCCACTCTTCCTGCGCAACATTGGGAGGGGAGCCAGGGTTTCATGTAAACCTGGGAACTGAGATTCAAGAATATTATGACAAAGTGTCCCAACAGTTCTGTCCAAGATTGTAGACTGTACATACTGGAGCATTTCGTTCACTACGTAGTATCGAACAGAAATTTAAAGATAAGTAGAGGGCGTCTCCACAGTAGTTCTCAATTAACGTGGTATCCACCTTGTTGTGCCACTGTCACCCTCTATAGGCCGTATACAACTAAGTATACTACGGTCTTGAGAGCGACTAAGCCGAGTGTATCCAGCGATATCAATAAAGCCCTGAGCGCATTGTCCTCTATCAAATACTCAGGTCCAGCGTTGATTAACACTGTCCACTCACAAACAAAAAGACTTTGATGAAAAAGACAAAAGAGAAATTAAATTTGTGTTTGTAAACGACACATTTATATTGAAAGCAAAACACAGATAAAAGATAAGACGTTTAACAACCATTGAAATAATGTTCCGACGCAATTAACAAAGATCCATTAAACAGAAGAGATTCAAAAACAACATAGACGGGATTGTGGGGTAAGGGGGGCACTTCCCCCACTTTTTGCCAGAGCTTATAAAATAATACAAATGATAAAGGAAATGATCGAAAAAGACTAGAGAAATAGGAAAATTTTCAATAGCCTTTTATTTGTTTGCAATGTTAAATGAAGAGAAATCATTAATTTCTAATGCCATAAAAATGCTAGGAACTTTTGTCTCGGCGCTCTTCGCTTACATCCTCAGAGAAAACTGACTAATACAATTGAAAAGTTTTTTTGGCACCGTAATATTTCTTTCAAAGCATGGACGTCTCCTTCGCGCCATACAACTGTGACTTGAAGCCCTGAAATAAGGGTCACTGAAAGTACTTGTACGTCATAAAATGCACCGTTGTCCTCGCAAACCAAGTTCCAAACCCGACACCATTTATGGGGAGTCGCAATTCTCGATAAATTTTTGGGCTTGAATCGCATGAGCCTTATATAAAACGATGTAAGCCTTATACAAAACGATGTCTCAGTACTGCTTTGCTACTGGACGTAGAAAAACTTTAATGGAATTGCCTCTCTATTACTTCCAGTAGGACAGCTATTTCCAAAACCCTCGATATCCCTCCCGCTATTCAGTTTCCAACTGCCACCATCCTCATCAAATTGTCTGACTGTTACTATATATCTTAAATTTGCGTTTATCATGAAAAACTATTTCATAAACATTTCAAATCACACCTGGGGGATGCAGGATTTTCTCAAGAAATGGTCCAGAGCATAACCGGATTTAATTTCAGCAGGGAGTTGCAATTTCAGTGAGCCCGTAACCTATTATATAACGGAGCCCTTTCTGTATCATTTGTGGTGACATTTTTTGTGGAGCGGGACTAATACGTGACACTATCTTAGCGAAGTGCCACCACCACTGGCGTGTATTTTATTCCATTTCATGAAGGTATGCTGGAGAAAATCCAGAATAAAGTTACCTTCTTTTCGTCCGAAACGATCGATTCTGCTTAGCGCAAACACTTGTTTGGCGTTTTGACCGCCGGTGTAAGCCACTATTTCACGACAACGCCAACTGAAATCATTTGGCATCCAGTTTTGCTGTATATTTCGCACACGAATTGGCCAAACGAACAACTTTGCGGCCAATGTACCCACGTTTTCACATAAGTTTACATATAAAACTACAAAGCTATGCATTGTTTGCAATTTCGTTTCTTGTTTGCACAGGGTAATCCAAACCGTGAAAGTAGTATCCTGCGAAGTACCCCGCAGAACAGACTGCTCAGCTCTTCAGCTTCCCAGACCACTGAAACAAGGAATATGCCGTACAGTCTGCTACGTAGTTAACCTGCGGAGTGGCTTCTACTCATCTCCTCTTTGGGGCTCCCCCAACATAAAAGAACAAGGAATATGCCGTGCAACCTGCAACGTAGGCAATGACAGTTGATAATGGAGGGGAGTATTTCGTTGTCCCTTCGTATGTTGTTTTTGCTGTATGAATATAAAATATTGATAGGATTTTTACGACAATTGCGTGAAATTATTCGTTTAGGATGTAATTTATGAAATCGAACCAAGGATTACGAAAGATATAATACTATTTTTTTAATAAATCCAGGGTTCCTGATTGCCTCCTTAAAATTTGCTACCCAAAGGTCAACCCTTCTCTTGTCAAGAAAACAGCTTGAATGAGATGCCATTGAAGGACAGTAAATGGCTGTTTTCAAGTAATGTTTTTGCATATAGGCGTACTTTCACCGAAATTGCACTACACTGAGAGCTGCTCCAGGGGAAGCTTTCCCGACTGTAGCCCCCCTTTTGACTCCACTTTTTAGACGGTCACAAAGCTCCTCAGTGTGTAGTGCTTCTTTTAATTGCTAGATGCCAGAACTTGATACCATTCAAGCATAGGCGTACGGGACTCTTCCGATTTGGGGGGGACAGAAAATTTTTGCCCGAATCTCCAAAAAGTTGCCCCCAGTCAAGGACATGGATCCATCTCTAAAGACGTGGGGGGAATTTTCACCATATGCGAATCGCCGTCCTGGGGGAGTGGTCTAAGGCGAGGGGGTATCTCCCTCCCCTTTGGAAAATTTTTGCTCACGTAAGGTGGGATAGATACAAAATGGTGCTACTTTTATTGCTAAATTTGAGTTGGATATATTTCCAAGAATTTCTACTTGTTTAGGAAATCTTTTCATCCTGCTTGTTTAAGTGATTTTTTTCCTCAGTTCTTTGGGTAAATCAGAACCACACTGCGCGAAGTAAATGGACAGTAAATTGTTAGACTACATATACCATTAGCAAATTTACTCATATCTTATGAAATTTGGATATGGAAGTGATTAGGACTGTGCATGTCAGAGCCTTTTCGAAAGTCTGACAGAGGTGATACTGGCAAATAACTATACACGCGCGCGAAGCGGGCGAAAATCTTTGCACTTTTTTTGGAAATTCGATCAAAAATTCGGGAACTCAGTAGAAATTTGGGCAATCTTTTCACTTTTTCTTCATTTCTGCCGAAATTTCACCTATTCTATGCCCGAATTTTGGTCATTTTTTGCCCGAAGTCGAAGATCTGCCGAAGTCGAAGTTTTAACCATTGGTGGTCTAGGACGAATTTGCTGGTAGTACAATAATCGTTACATCAATAACCACAATCAAAAGTGCTCTTGGGCATTCTGATGGTAGGCACAGCATATGATGTACATGCTCAAAAATCGGTACCGTGAATTTCACCTTTCAGCAAAGAACCATTACCTGAAGTCATGTTAATACAAAAAGTTGAACATGATATGTGTAGCTATTAAAAATAAACAGAATACATTCATGATTCAGTCGCAGAGCTGGGGGGTTTGGTCAGAGAGGTAAGCCGTGGCATTTAGGGGAGTTTTTTTAGCACTTAGATATCTAATTCATCGACAGCACTACACCGGTGCTTCTCAACCGTTTCTTTTTAATTACTTGCTTGGTTGAAAACTTTTTCCCATTCTCTCTCCCGCCCCTAACATATTTACGAAAGCTAAACATGTTTTTTTTTCAATCGTTTCTTTCACATACAAGAATAAGTGTGAGAAGTCTCCGAAAAAGAACTGCGGGTCTTCCCAAGAAAATGATGACACACTGCTTGACGCGAAAGTAGCCTCACTCATGACTAACAAAAATGGCATTGACTGATGCAGAGGGCTCGAGGATGGAGGGGAAGTTGGATTACTCTGAGGTTTTCCGGGGCTAAATCCTATAGAAAGTGGGAACGGAAGAAGTAGCACCAAAAATGGATGCACGCGAAGCGCGTCGAAAAATGACATTTTTATGAGTTTATAGCGAAACAGGTATTAGAAAAATAAGTAAAATATCCTCAAGGAGGGGACAGCTGCCCAAACCTCCCTACGCTACGTGTATGTCCCACATTGCCAGAAATGGAACTTTCCGTGCCTTACAAAAATAAAAAAAACATCTAAAAATTCTTTACGTTACAATCTCGGAAATTTAAACAGTTAAAAGTGATAAAAATATGCTTTGAACATTTCGGAGGGGGAGGGGCATTGATCCTTCCCCGGCCCCCGCATGTTGTACGGTTAGCCTATGAGTATAATTATGACCCACATACTGTTCAAAATGGTAAAGACGGAAATATGGGCCCTACACTATTTAATGTTTGAAATTGAAGACTTTCAGCTTTGAATTTCTTGCTTATGGAGATTTAGGTACTCCAAAATGCATTTCATCTGTCCATAGCATGGTTAATCATTTTAAAGTGTCAAGTGAATCATGTGCATGTCAATATGAACAAAGCAAAAAAGACAAGTCAATTCATCGATAGGAATCCAGGACTCCTTACACAATCACACCCATCCCCATTCCTCCTCCTCAGTTGACCCAAGGATTCTGGAACCTGACTGAGAAACACAGGCTGATCTAAGCGAAGGACCAGCTTATATTAGAGCATAGCGCTTAGAAAATTTCGGGCTAAAAGTATCTTCTTCATTGTCGGAAGTGAATCTTCCCTTGCTAAAATGCAGGAAATAATCGCCTTTTGAGTAAGTTTGTTAACAAGGCCCCAAAATAACGCGGTTAGATGTTGTAAATTGAAAACAATGTCAATAATTCTAGTCTTTAAACGTGACGTCACAGTTGCTGCCAGGAAAGGCCGTCGGTGAAATCACTACATAGCAACGCAGGTCGCTTGCTGTCGCGCAACTAGTACTGTCGTTATGTCGTAGTGTTTTCTACAACATTTAGACTATGAAAATACAAAATGTCTTATACATACATATATATATATATATATATATATATAGAAACTGAAGAATGGTGGGAAGCGGACACAGGGCTAAAAGTATATTCTTTATTGTCGGAAGTGAATCTTCCCGCTTGCTAAAATGCGGAAGTTCCGATGGCTCAGTTGGTAGAGCGTACTGCACGTTGAGCAGTAGGTCGTTGGTTCAAACCCAGCTCGGACCTCAGTTTTTATCATTAGGCAAAGGTTGCCAATGTTAGACGCATATACCACAGGTTTAAAAAAAAATGTGAGTCTTTGTCCGCTTCCCACCATTCTTCAGTTTCTAAATTTAGAAGTCGCAACGTCACATCTAAACTTCCGTATAAAGACTGCCCGTTCTGTTTACCGGGAGAGGCTTGAAGGGATGACCCAACCGAATGGCCGCACGTGGAATACCTCAGTGTATATAATTACCTCATCACCACACCAGGTTATTTTGTCGTGCCAATTTCCAGGACCTAGTCTAGGCAAGCTTTCTAAGGCTAGCCGATGACAATATAGGGAAATCAGGGACCATAACCCCCACCATCTTCACCCGGCAGGCTACAACCTGGATGCCATGAATGAACATGCCTTATGAAGGTCTAGATCTCCATCAGTGGTTGTCAGGGTAGCAGTAAATGGACCACTCTCCCTTCTTAAGGAAAAGTATGAGGTGGCGAATGAGTGACAGCACTTGACCACATAGGCATGGAAAGCTGTCTTTCACGGGGGGGGGGGTGAAAATTTTTGACTGCCTTCCATAGTGGGAAGGGTCTAAGGGAAGGGGATTCCCTCTTGCCTTTGAATTTTTTTTCTTTTTTGAGGGTACTCAAAAGTGTAATATGATACTAAATTTTGTATAGTTTTTGAAGTGTACTTATGGGAAAAAGTTCATTCAATTTCAGAAAGTCGCTGGATGTAAAGTAAGGGTAGGCGGTGCCACTATCTGACGTCACATGGGTAGTCGGTGAACCTTGCACATTTGAAGGAAAGACCCGAAATCATCAATTGCGATTTCATACGAAAGACTTGGGTGGCATTAAAGATTATGTGCCTGGGGTTGATTATTATTGGTTTGGTCTCTGTGACCAGCTAGGCTAGACCTGTTCCTGTTGCTTTGGCTCAAATTATGGCCCAACTTCATCAGTAACGAACCGTTGAAAAGGTTTGGGTAATTAATCAACATTGTCTCATGTGCGGACAACTTAGAAAAGGTACAGCTGAATAATTTCTCGTAAATCCCATAGAGTGTCGCTTCTGGGAGCGCAACTTACACTTATCATAGAGGCCTTACATTAGCCGTGGAGAGATATTGAGGAATACATATTTGTGGGGTGAAGTAAATGCCATTTATTTTTATGGCCCGTACATAACATAATAATTTTAATATGTATGCCGTATATTGTAACAATTCCCGGCGGAGGTCGCCTTTATTACCAGTAGTGTAGAAAGGAATTAGCAGTAAAATCCCGTATTCTCTCCTCAGCAAATTCGGTTTACATGAGAAAATGATCCTACGAGGTACAACATTCTGCGACAATTTCCATAATTCCTTTAAACATTACATGCAGGAGTTTACGATCGTCGTTCTCAAGAAGTCACTAGATGCTTGGACGGGCTCCATCGGCTTCCATTTGGATTCTGACGCTTCACAGCGTTCAGCCACT
>WURT03111753.1:0-12042 GCA_009936505.3 Holothuria glaberrima
CCTACCATTGCGCAATTTAGCAACATCCCAAAAACGGGACGGGCCGCCCCTAAGGTGTCCCAAAAAACAGGGCGGGGCCGTCCCTGGGGGGTCCGCCCCTGCACTACACACACTACTGATATTGGTTGCAAAGCTGGAACAGTAGCTTGGACTGAGTGCCGAAGCCTTAGCTATGGATAGCTGTACAATTACGGTTATCGGGATGGCTACACGTAAAAGTACCATAACAATAAGCCTGTTCGCAGATTCGATTACATAATAAATTCAGGGGTGGCGCCAAGGGGTGCCCGGGGGCCATGGCCCCCATCGGGGAAGGCTGCACCCCCTCCCCCCCCCGTCGGGGAAATTTTCACATTTTTGTCGGGGAGTCTTAGTCGATACGATAAAGTGTGCAGTCCCCGACGGCAACTAGTTACCCCCACAGTTTACCTGTTTTGTGCTCTCAGGAAGACAATTCCTCTAATAAAACCCTAAAATTTTCGGCGCGCTACGCGCGCTGTAGAGTCACTCCTGTTTATTCAACAGTTCCATTCAACATAGCTAGTAGCACAGGTGTTGTCCATCTTACCAAATAACATGTAGGCAGGGTACACAGTTTATGTAGAGGTCGTAAATTTTATCCCACATCTCAAAAGCCTAGTTGCTGCTCTCTTGTGGGTGTCATCAGGTCATGCGGTACGGTAAGTTGGAGAGCGACTCACGGAGCAAAGTTTGGCTATCTCATCGGGTAGTCCAGGTAGTTTTGATACAATGTATGTTATCACCGATACGGTCTACACTCCTAAAGTTTTCCTTTTTTTCTTCTTTTTGTTCTCTACGATTACGTATGTTTTTTGTGTAAACCTGCCAAAAGTTTTCACGCGCTTCGTGCGCTTTGCAATTTCACAGTTCAGATTTCGGGAAATATTAAATCAGCGCGAAACTATGTTCCTCTAGTATATACAAATTTTATGCAATAGATACCCCGCAAAGGCATGGTATAGTACACATGTTTTCGTCAAGTCCCCCTTTACCAGTCCCTTAGACTGCATCGGGGTTGTCGGGGCTTCGGATCGCTGCCCCCCCCCCCCGTTGGGGAGTCTGGCTCCTCCCCCGTCGGGGAAAATCCTGGGGCTACCCCTGAATGAATTTATAACAATGCATTAAATGTAAACTATCAGGGATCATTCTTTTCAAGTTCTAGACCAAAACCCGCCGTTAATATCATATACAACCTACAAAACCAGTAAGAACTCTTTTTGCATTTCGTTATCCAGAAAGGATGATTTCAATAAGTTCGGAAAAAATAAATTCAGGTTTTGTCGCCCTTTGTGGGTACAGCAGTGTCATTGTTTATCTCCATATTTTCAAACTGAGTGCATGCGCACTCGTCAAGTTTATTACAATAAGCCAGAGAGCTATAATGAACGTGTGATTGAAACTTATAAGCTAAAGGACAGGTGGATAAGAGTGAGGTGTGACTGACATGATGGGTGACAAGGTACCCTTACTGGCTCAAGGTTTAGTTGTAAACAAATTACAATCAGCGAAAGTGTTATGATTAAAGATAAAAAGGCAACAAGGTAACAACTAATGATCTAAAAATATCAGGAGAGGCAAAGCTGTAGAATGCAAAGATGATTATGAAATCATATTAAATACAGTGAACAATCATACCTCCAAAGAGTGGTTTAAAGAAAGAAATGAAATTTTCTCGCAGGATTTATATCATCGTCTGGGCATCTCCCTTTAAGCATCCAACAAGTCGAAAGAAAGCAAGTAAGGTCTTAGAATGAAGACTTGATCTATCCCAAATGCTGCTGAATGTGTAATAAATATTTCACAAAAGTTACGCATGGATCATATTTGTAACAAACTAACTTGGACTAGCGGCCTACTTGCTTTGATGTTGCACGGGATTTTTTTTGGGGGGTGGGGGAGATGGATCATGCATGGCTCGAAAGAGTAACTCTATTCGTGCTGTCCCGACGAAAGGGAATAATATGAAACTACTAGCCATGACGGTTGTGCGCAAAGCACGCGGAAGTTAGCATTTCAAAGACAGTTCAGCAATCCTTTACTTAAAATATAAGTCGATTGAAATCCCCTCTTATTTTCTTGTCCCCGTTCGTCTTATCTTTTTTAATTATTGTAATTCGTGATGTATTGCCTCTTTATTGAAATGTGTGATTTATCTACCTTTTTCCTGAATTTTGGGATGCTGATGCCCAAACGCCTCCCCCGGATCTACTCAATTGACAAGGGAAACGCTAGGCTAACACAAAGGCACCGTCGTTACGTTGATGACGACATTCCAAAACCTGTCCCTGTGAAATTGGCAGGAAATTACAAAGTTTAAGTAAGTTTCTGAATCCAAGGGTTTTGTCAAACATGTCAAGAACAATGAATTTTGAACATTTTCTTTATCAATAAATGACAAAAATAACGTCTGCAGAAAAGGAACTGATACGGTGCGAACGAAATAAGTCTCGCATAGTTTTCCATGAGTTTGGTGTAGGCCTATGTGTAAAGACATTTTTTACAATACATGCCATGATTGTGCAACCGGTGAGATGTAGTACCAGGAGCGGCATTAAGCCTGTACCGGGAAAATTGTACGGTAGATAAAATTAATTTCAAGTGTAGGCCTAACTTAAACTACATTCACGAATTGCCTCGCGGAACGGACCCAAAAAGGTTTCCAACCCTTAAGTGCATTCTGGCAACTCGGTAAAACACTTTTGCTCCTCCTAGTCAGCTAGTTCTTCTATATGCACTGCTTCTACTGTATTTAATTGAACGCTGACTGGTCGTGACTTTAGAACTTTCAACCAAGTAATGTTTGATCAGACACTGATACAACTTCGAATTCAAAAATTCTCGCATTTTAAATTAATCCTCACGCATGCCATGGCATGTACGGCTTTAGAGGACTAATGAGCGACTTTCGCGATCATCGGTGGTTAAGGCTTCAGTGACTTAACCAAATAAACCATCTCGAATTACATGTTTTTTTTATTTGTAAGATTTTGAAAAACAGGCTTTGCAAACTTTTTTGGGGTGGGGGTGCCCCTCGTGCCCCTATGGCGAGCCGCTAATGTACGGTGACGACACGCCACTTCATACTAATTTTGATAGCATGCAACTCCATAGTGGACACTGCTGCAGCCAAGCTTAAGCTCACTCTTTGCAAAAATAGAATATGTACTTATTCTTCTTTCCTGGTTTCGTTTCCGAGACATTCTCATTCTTTCTTTAGTTTTAACATGAAAATCAGTAGATCTGTTATCGCTCCTTCAGCCGTTGTCAGAAATTTAGTCTTTGATCGCAACCTCACCATGAGAGATCACGTAAGCTCATATGTAAAAGTATAAACTTTCATTGAAGTAATCTGTGCACAACAATTCGCCATTTTATTGATCGCTCTACTAGTGCTCATGCTGTGAGATCTTTGATTCTATCTTGGTTGAACTGTTGTAATTCATAACTTGCTGGATTTATTATAAGACCTCCGACGGCTTTAAGCGCTGGTCAAACTACAGCGATTTCGGATCGGATTACGGTCCGATTTTCTTTAGTTTTAGTTAGAATCTTCTCTATCTCTGGTTGTAGGGAACCAAAAATTTGCCACTCTTTTCCGAAATCTCTGTTGTGTGACCTGCGCTTAAGACATTACAAAATCGTGCAGCAAGTCGGATCTATCAGGCCGACAGAACTATCTCTACTAATTCTTCATTCATCCGTTAGCTGCACTGGTTGCCTATTGAAGAAAGGGTTTATTTTAACCCAGTCAAGAACAGGGACACACATGACAGACCCATGATGTGGAGGTCTGAAGGTCGTGAGGTTAGTCATGTTCAGTTGTAGCTGCCTCTTGGGGACGTACCTCCTTTGGGGAACAGACTTCTTTCGGGAGTAATTGTGTGGTTTTCGCCCTTCTACTCCTTGTCAGAGTGTCGAGGGGACTTTGGAAAAAGTACAGGATAAATTTTAAAATATTACTTCCATGTTTTTAAAAGTTTTATAACGCACCTATTTATATACAGTATCTTATTGCTTACTACTTTCCTGGACATCAAGGTCTCAGATCAATTATAGATAGGACCATACTCGTCTTACCATGCCCGGCACTAAACCGTCTTTTGGGGATCATTTTCGTTCTTCAAAGGTCCAAAGCTTTGGAACTCATCGCCTGTTATAATCCAGACAGCTGAGAGCTTGCCTTTAAAAAAATTACCAAAACACCCATTATAACCCCAAAGTAGATCATTTGGTGTATGCTTAATTGTTTTTGCATATTGCTTTCTTTTTTTCTTTTGTTGGTTTTACTGATTTTATTGTCTCTGTCACATTATTCTATTTTCTCTTTGAACTTGTTTTTCATCTTTTAGATGTTATTTGTAACTTGTGTGTAACTGTTTAGGTGTAATTTTAACAAAGGTACAGTGCCTTGGGGATTGATAGAAAAGCACTTTGTAAATGCGTGGAAATAAAAAATTGTTGCTTTCGCAAACAAATCTCGCCTCAGACAGAGAAGATTCTCGGGCAACTGTGTTAAGTTATTATCCCTCGTCATATTTAAAAAAAAAAACGCCTGTCTGTCCACTTCTTCCTCAAAGCTTAAATGACCTTTCTGCAGCTTTTTATTTGCCAAGGCAACATTAACATGGGGTCACTGCTGTATGTGAGCTGTCGTACGCCGCTTATGAGTCATCTGAGGTTTCTGCAAAAGGTATCATTTACCAGTCAGAGTGGTGCTACTGTTTGAACTTATGCCAATCAATGTTTAGTCTCCAATAGTATTTAGAAATACTATCGTATTTTCCAGTATGTTTATCCGACGTGATGCAACATCCCCTTTAGAGATTTATGCTAATTCCTCTGTTCTGTTCGAGTCCACCAGGAGCTGGTGAAGTGTTTGAACTTTGACATAAGATATAGTATCTACAGCTTAGACCTCTCTCAGATTTTTCATTGGAGGGATACTGTAATCTGCCTGAGTGGGTTGCGTTCCACTTCAGTTCACTACTTCAAGGTTAACGTTAAAGTCCTTTTATACTGATAGTAGTTGATTCGCTAAGCACCGCTAAGATTTGGTGGATTTTTGCATTGTTTAAGTAGTATCTGTCGCAGCCGCCACTGGGACTTGGTACAAGTGACAGTATATACTTTATCTAAGCCAACCTCAAACTGAAGTGAATAGACACCTACCAATCCTATTCACTACAGACTGTTCAGCCTATTCATTCCCTTTCGGTTGTCTGTTCACCTCAGTTTGGGGCAGCCATACATGAAGATCTCCCCAAGTGACACCTCCCTGGGAACACTCTGTACTTAATGAGCTTTGTTAAATCCCCTATAGGGGACCTAGTTACTAATATGTTCCTATTACTCCAAAATATTCGAGTACCAGTAATGTATGCGCAAAGGAGAGAATGGACCGTAATTTGCTTCGCAGTTTGTTAGGAATGTTTGTGTTTGATAGTGTAATCATTTTGACTAGAATCATATTCGTATTTAGTTTGGTGGCTAAGGAAGAACTAACAGCTAAAAACGTATTGTACTAGTCTCTCTAAATACACATATTTTCAGCACATATCTGGACATCGTATACAGTTAAACCCTTAAGTTTTAACTCTGTACAAGCTGTGGAAAAGATTCGTCTCTATTGTCCAACTTTACATCTGTTTTTACCTGTAATTATGTTAGATAATATACAGCATAGCTGTACCTCCTCGTCTGGAGAAGAACGGTAACAATAAGCACAATCCACACAAACGAACAATATTCGGAATGTAAAGCACTTTGTTGATAATGGGTCACAATTTCTTCGGAGAAAATCCTTTCTAAAGTTAAAAAGGCCTTGTTCGAGCATCCCATAAGTTCTAACAAGTCCAAGAATCTTTGCAGCATTGCTTTCTCTGGAGTCAGTTGTTTGACGAGCCGATTATCACAGACCTTTTGCCTTTGCAAAAACTTAATGACCACGGATTTAATGGGGATTCAAATACTATGGGTAAATTGTAATCATTTATCAATAGCATCAAAACTGTCAACATCTCCTCAAAGTGATGAAGATGACATTGAACGAAACTATTTTAAGCGCTTATAGCGAAATCCAAAGAATAAGGGATCCTCGGCTCACTCTAGGTCGGCCTGGAAAAAACTTGGAAGGCAGACGATCTGTGGTGTAATTAAACGCATTATTCCACAATTTGATTCCATTAAATGGCTGTATTCATCAATTTCTAGTTTGATATTATTGCGACCATTGCATGGGTTCAGAATGTCATACGTAGGAGTAGTGGGTATATTTCTGCACGTAGTCTAGCAGCCTAGAAAAACACGTAGAAAATGAACCACTTGTGATACCCCATGACTTTCCAAGGATAACAAAGAAGAAAAAAAGACAATTAGAGATCAAATCTTGCCTGCAGGACAACAAAATAAAAAAAGAAGCGTAAAGTAATCATAAATATAAAAAGTTCTCTGAATAGAAAGTTATCACACTTGTTTTCAGTCTCTATATTTATCATTGTGATATAACTTTGGTAAATGGTTCATTGAAACAGTTTAGAAATTAAACCCAATTGTCATCTTCAGATCACTTTAAAAACATGTTTCTAACGCTTAAACACCTTTCATTTCAACACAAGTCTTGAAATTATCACATACTTCTGCGGACACTTGAAAAAAGTGAGACCTTTCTTTAATTACCTTTTGACTCATAGCAGAAACCCCCAGGAAGGTTTAGTGATACCTTGCCGAAAACAAAAACACAGTTATCCATCTTTTGCATCTTGACTTATTGCTATCAATTTCCAGGGTTTCTGCTGTTTCACCCCGTAAATTCATATAACTTTGAGATCAAGTTTTTACGAAGTTTCGGTTTTAACCTCTAATGACCTTTCATGACCTCCAACCTCCACCACAACTGTAGTATTCTGCCTCCTAATTTTTACACCAAGTATAAAATCAGATCTACATTCCTAACGTGTCTTGTTTACAAAGGACTCTGCTTTTTTCCTCTGGTGACCTCACATCACCTTTGAATTCTACTCGCAAAAACAAGAAGATTCATTTCCAAAATAAGACACATCCACATGCCAGGTACAAAGGGTATCTACGCTTCCCACCTTTAGATATCGTGTTTGCAAGGTTCTTGTTTTTTAATCTCTGTTGACCTTAAATGACCGCTGAACTCCACCAAAACCAATAGGGACCTTACTCTCTGTATAGTAATTCCATACATTAAGTATGAAAAGTATCCATCATTCCTATTCCGAGATATCGTGTTTACAGGCTATTTCAAAGGTTTTTGAAGTTTTGAGTTTAGTGACCTCAGATAAGATTTGACCTTTACCAAAAACGAAAGAGTTCATTTTCTGACTAAAACTCATTCACATGCCAAGTATGGAAATTATGCATGCTTCCTATCTTGAGATATCGTGTTTACAAGGTTTTTCTTTTTGGCCTCTGGTGACCTTAAATGACCTCTACCAAAAACAATACACTTCTCTCTCCTTATACCAAGTATGAAAAGTGTCCATCATTCCTACGTTGTGATATCGTCAGTAAAAGCCAAGTGACACAAAAGCACACAAACATACACACCCGCACGTATACAAACACACACTTGCACATATCATCATGACTCCATTGAATTTGTTTGACGTTTGACGTCAAGGAATTAAAAAACAGGGTCCTCGGACTTTTGGCTTTGAACAAAGAAAAAATTGAAACATTTATATTGTATCAGTACTCATAAAGGGTGGGGGGCTTAACGCTGTTTCGGACCGCAGTTCTAGGGGAGACGAAGAGAGGGGATGTTCCTCCTTTCCTTTGGAAAATATTGAATAATTCTGAATCCTCAGATGCAATTTGGTGCAATAGTTGGCCACATTTTTGACATTTTTACAGAAGGAATAGCGGGCTTTTCGTTCTCGAAGTGAGGGCGGAGGAGGCATATTTTCGCAACACCCCATTTCTGACTGGGGACACTAGCCCCCAGTCCCTCGCTTCTTTCGCTCAATGTTACCACACAACAATATCATTCATTTAAGTGAAAACAGACAGGGACTGCACCCCTTCGTAAGCAGTCGTCATTCATCAAAAGGACTAACTTAATTCCTTAAACCACTAGATCAGGGTCTTTATTACATCCTTTGGTACAAATAAATGACCAAGCATCTAACTACAAAACTTCCCACACAAATGAAAGTGCTGGCTTATTTGCAACAAGATTTGGAACGACGCTTTTGGAGATAAGCTTCCACTTGTTGGAACCTTCCAGGTCTCGAGTAACTTCATCGAATTCGAGTTGGTAATATTTGCAGAAACAATCCTCATCCCCTTCTACAACTTCGATGTATCTCTGACCCATAAGTACTACGATAATACCACCTGTAAAAGGACAAAAAGTTATTTTTCATTTTAACATGTGAAAAGTTTACTTAATTTTATATCAGTAATCGTTGCTTCCAAGAAATATCTTCACTTTAAGAATACAATCACCGAATAGCCAGCAGGTTAACTGGAAAACAATTTTCAAAGAAATTTTTACTCTATCCCTTTCACTTGACGTAAAGGTTCCAGATATTTTTACTCACAGAACATGAACCCATGCAAACATAAATATATCTTTGCCCAGAAAACACCAAAAAAAATCATACATTCCAAATATATTTGCTGTAATTGAAGTGTCATCGCTTTGTGTAGCATATTACTTTAGAAACATGCGTTTATTCCAGCCGTCCATTTAGTCTTGCCTTTTACAACTTAAAGCAAGAAATATAATACAGGACTTAATAGATCGAATCGAATGAACCAACGGTACGGTATGGAGAATAGGTATGAAATGTTTAAAACGATATATTTTGAAGTGACACTTCGCTATAAATACAAGCGCTTGAAAGGAGTGAAGGCAGGTATGGAAAACTGCATTCCTTCTCCAGCTATACTTACTCAAAAATTTTATTTTTACATCTAAAAGTAAGGATGACAATTTTGAATAATATCAAACAGACAAGTAAGTCCTCTTCTTTTCCTTTCTTTTTAGGAAAAAGGATTGATAATAATTAAGCAGCTGTAAGATAAGCAGTTTTTACATTAAGATACTACAATGCACTGAAAAGACAGGTACTGTAGTGTAGCATCTGCTGTCGAAAAAAATTCTAACCTAATAAAATAATTGGAGACACTTCTGGTCCAATTCCATCGATACAGTTGAAAAAGAGAAAGCAAATGTGCATAAACTTTAAATCCCTGAATGACCTTTGACCCAGCAAAGTCCCATGCGAAAGCTTTATAGAATTACACAGACATTGTTTATTGCTTATGTCTTTTCATCTTAAAGAAGGATGTCTAGCAAATTGCATAGACACTTGATAATAAAGAAATTCATACATAAGCGTACTACCAATGGGGAGTCTACAGTTTTACTCAAGAGGGTAAACAATGTTTGTAAATTGATGGCAGAATGAATGCCAGATTGCTGTGCATAGGTTGTCTGACAGGTTTAAAGGGGATTATTGAGTTGGTGCAAAAATTCATGTCTTTGTTTGCACCTTTTGAGATTTACTAACATCTTGATGGTAAATGGTCGAACAAAGAGGTTCGGCTCATTTGACACACAACTGAAACGGTAGTAATAAGGTGATTAATGATTGAAATCACTTACCGGTATTGAAAATTCGTGACCAGACACTTTTTACTATTAGATATTAAACATGCAACCCCTGTCTACAAAAACTACAATTTCTCACTTTTTGGGTAACTATAGGAAGTGATACATTAGTGATGAGGCTAATAAGAAACATTGTCAGGCTATGGTTTCCTTCAGACTTGTCACAAAATAATCGATTATAAACTCAATGAGCCGCTTTAAAACCTGTTTACAACCCACATCGTCTTTAAATCAATGTGGTGACACAGTTCATAACAATGGCCATGTTCCCTCTTGAACCCCCATGCTGATTCCCCAAGCTCAGTCAACTGGAACATTTTGAGCCGTCTTCCTTCAGTTCAGAGATTATGTCATTTCTGCATCGTTCCAAACGTAAGAATAGCGTTGCCAGAAGATATTAAGTAATTGCCAGTGAAAGAAACTCTGCCGTTGCTTAAGTTATCAATGTCAGGTTTAAGCCAGATACGAGGGTATTATACCAGTTACATAAGAAGCAATGAGGTTATCAATTAACAACGACGTAAGATTTCGTACGTGACGTCAGACCCGTAACCAAGAGGGGGGACATTTGGGGGCCAGGCCCCCTGCTCCTTGGCTTGGTCCCCCTGCTCGGTGGGCATAGCCATGCACCTGTGAAATAGCATACTTTCAAATGTTGATATTTTCCACAACACGTAAAGTGACAAAAGTTTAATTACGATTATTTCATAGGCTCAATAATGTGGTTTGTGGGTCACAAGTAAAGCCGGCATGTGAAAATTAGGCTCATGGTATGAGCGCTCTCAGAAATTATGGAACCTGCAGAAAATCAGAAATTTGGACTACTGAGTTACTTTCCCAAACTCAGATAATGTCAGTAACAGCTCTCTAAGTCTATATCCTAGCTGTTTGTATATTTCAATGACTTGGTGAGATAGTTTGTGAAACTTTATTCTTCTCCATTTAACCAAAATTTATACATAGACATAGGAGGCACGATGTATTTAGGGCTATTGGGCTATCCCCCCACTGATGCCGATTTTTTTATAACTCAAAATACGTAAATATTTTAACACAAATTTTTACTTCAAAGGTAGCAAATGTGACACCAAATGGCATGTAAGAATGCATAATTTTTCAAAAATTTTCAAAGGGGAAGGGGACACCCCTCCCCTTAAACCCCTTCCCCGGCACACAGCATACTACATGCCCACCATGAGAGAAATCCTGCCTACGCCACTGATTTTTATCATCATTATCCAAATTTATAACCAATGTCGAAGGGTAATAACACCGAAAGTGATTGAATGTTATTAGTATGCGATCATTGCATTGTAATGAATTACGCATGTCTATGATATGTACCACAAGCCGTGCTGAACGCGCACGGAGCGCGCTAAAATTTCGGTCTTTCGGGCAAGTCTTAACAGCCCCCAATCAAATTGGGCTCTTACGCCCATGAACTTATCGCCCCCTCCCCGAGCTTGGTTTGCCCCTTCCCCCGCTCTCCAGGTCTGGTTACGGGCCTGCACGACGTCCTCACCAAATGTCGTGATGAACAACTTTGTGCGTTTACTAATTCTTTAAGCATGACTTTAACATGATTTTAATTCTCATGGACAAATGATTCTCGCCGGTTTCATAATCAGCAAATAATAGTCTTTGTTTATCTTACCTGGTTTTACGATCCTTACAAGCTCTGGAAGACATTCAGCACTCATGTGAGTTGGCATGAAGGTCCCACAGCACATCACCACATCAAAACGTTCTGCATGAAACGAGAGTTAGCTTTGGTGGAAGTATTTCCAATGCAATAGCTTCTTTTCCTTTATTTATATAAAACACATTAATGAGATTATAAGGCACTGTACAACAATAAATAACTGCCTACTTACCTTCATCAAACGGCAACGTTCCCTTGCCCACTTCAGCACATACCAGCTTTTTGTAGACATCTTTTCCTTGTGCGACAGCGAGACACTTCGGTGAGATGTCAACGCCAACGATATCTGAGAAGCCGAGGCGGTGAAGCTTTGAGAGTAAAACGGACAGATTTCACACAATTTGTAATCCCTTTGTGCCTTACTATTGGTAATCGCAACAAAGCTTTAAACACTGGCAGTAGTACTTTTTATTGTACATAAAATGAGTTTTACCGCCATTTTGCTACAGATATGAAACCTATAATTCAAGAAGAGATGGTGATTAAATCCTAGGATCAAAAGTTCAATAGATTTAACCAACAAAGCCAAAGATTATTAGTTTGATATTAAGTAATTCAGTAAGTTAACCTGCATTCGATCTTTGGCAGATTTGCCTTTTTTTCATCGTTTAGCATCACCCTTAAATTTTTCAGGCGAGAGTAAACCGACGCCATTTTCTTGGTAGGGCTGAAAGGT
>WURT03111764.1:0-12042 GCA_009936505.3 Holothuria glaberrima
TTAGTTAGTTAGTTAGTTAGTTAGTTAGTTAGTTAGTTAGTTAGTTAGTTAGTTAGTTAGTTAGTTAGATGAGTTTTTACGGCTGAGTTTGTTACCAAATGGTTTAAGTCGGGTCGGTCACGGCCTTTTCTAGTTGTGGCTCACTGGCTTGTTTTCCCTACTTAATTGCTTATGGTAAGCACCAAGAAGAGTTCAAGAGAACCAACAGTAACGAAGGGATTGCCCCATCCTGCACATAGATTCGTTTGCTTTCTATAAAATATCCCAATTGGCAGTTCAATGTTTATTTGATACCCTCCTGATCTCCTAGTTATATGTTAAAATGGAGGAGCAAGGGTTTTATGCCCCTTTTAAGACAGTTTTCTTTTATTTTAATCAAATTGTCGGTAAACCAATGCCGTGTACTGGGTATTAATTTCTTAAGAAGCTGAGCTGTCTTTTCCCGAGAAAAAGTCGGGCAAACGAGAAAAAGCTAGAGTTACCCAAAATTCAGCCCGGGAATTGGGTATTGCCCACCGTCGTACGAGGCGGGGGCAAGGAAGGGAAGACTGCCCCAAAAAAGATTTCTGAGGTCGGAAATTCGGGCAGGAAACGACAAAATTTCGGGCACAGATTAGGAGAAATTCCGGCAGAGATGAAGTAAAAGTGAAAATATTGCCCGAATTTTATATTGAGTTCCCGAATTTTTTATTGAATGCCGGAAAATGTGCAAAAATTTTCACGCCCTTCGCGCGCATGTAGTGGTTTGGTGGTCGATTTTATGCACGTGAACTGCAACGAAATTCGGGCAAATTTTTGAGATTCGGGCAAAACATTTTCTGCCCCCTACCAAATTGGAAGAGTCCCGTACGCCTATGGTATTGCCTCAACTCCGGATGTTGCGGCCCATACGGCCCACATGGTTCTTAATACGCCTAAATGGTAAAATGAGGCAAATATTGACATTCCGTTGCCTAATACATAGTGGTACACTCTTCACTCCTCGGACTTTCACAAATATGTATCTCAAGGTAAAATCTAACCAACAAAAAGAGACCTCTCCCTAACCCTTGCCTCACCTCCACCTTTCTTTTGTCACCCTAAACCCTGAGTAATTTACTTTATGAGTAATTGTTTTCCAAGTAGAGTTTTATATTTTTAAAAGATGAACCACGACCTCGAATGGAGAGCCCATGTGCCAACTTAAGGTTGCCAGTAACACCCACTAGTAACTTCCCCTCTGGCCCGTATTCCGACGGATAGGGGGCGCCCGCCATGGAAACGTTTTCGCCCCCTAGAAATTTGGAAGAACTTAAATTGCTATTGCCATCTAACATATCCCTTCCCCCTCGAAAAATGTGCCGCCCTTGGATATACCCCTTCAACGCCTTGTGCAGCGACAAACTCTGCACTCTGCTTCGCCACCCTAATTCCATTCCGAAAGTAATATCGTAAATTCCAGTCTTCTCTCTCGTTTCGAACTGTTGCATTCATTTTGTATTTTGAATAGAAAGTATGTGATTGTTTTATTTCCGCAAGAGATCGGTCAAATAGTTCGGTCACAGCATAGTTAATATATTAACTATGGTCACAGTGACCCGTTGAAAAAAGGGCGTGGCATAGGTATGGAAACGTAACATGCGCAGTCCGTGTTTAAAAATCCAGGCTTGTTCGTATACGTACGTACGTATATACGTCGTAAACGAGTTTCGCATGTGCGCAGCACGCTGTTGGATAGCTACATAAAATATTGCACTCTAGCAAGCTGCTACATATATTTGCAGGCGCGTCTTCTGCAGCATCCACTTCTGGTTAACTTCGTGCCCTGGAAGTCGTCAAACAGCTGCCACTAAACCCTATTTAGTTAACATAACGTCAAAGGAGCTGCAGATAGGATTTTCTTGTCAGGACAATCTGTCCACAGGTAAACGATTCTTCATTCTGGAAGTATTTAGGTTGTTCAATGTTAATCTTTGTTATCGACAGCTAACTAATTTCGCATGTTCCACGCACGGGACAGTCCGTAAGGCTTGTGTATGTTATGCATGGATCAACGATTGGGACTGTGACAGTGTTACACTCGCAGTAAAAACGTAACACAAAGCATACTGGTTGACTTAAAAATATTTTATTTACAGTGCACCCAGTTTAAACAAAATGTCGGGAGTGTTGCAAGTAGGCCTATAATCGTAAGTAGGAATGACCGTTTGAAGTATTACTTGTTCTTAAGGGTAAGGGGTGTTTTACGCGCTATACAGTTAATCCTCACAATGTGTCAACTTCACTTCCGCGTTAGGGTGTGGCAGGTCCTAACTAAAGTGTTTGTACAGGGGAAGTTGTGTTGCCTAGTCTGCACTGACGGAACTCAGCGTTGTTGCTCCAGTTTCGTGCAGCCATGCAGCGGCATTTATTTTTCATTTTCCCTGGCACAATATCTGGCACAATATTTTATTTTGTTTAAAAAAGCGTATTCGTTTTTTTTTCTCGTTATTTACCTTGCAATTACCTTGACAATTTACACTAATGCTTGAATTGCCATGGCTACACAACGGGCAAAGTTTGCAGGTAGCCTATGCCTAGGCGAATATGAAAACTTTACTGGGCTAGGGCCTAGCTTAAAATGAGTCCTTTTCTTGGAATTCGCTGGAAGGTAATTTGTTATTGTTACTTGTTAGGTGCAACTGTTTGTATCATGATTTTGAAACTGTATTGCAGCAGTAAGTTTTCATTTATAGAGCAAGTTCAGAGGGGAGCCACTTGCCAAGTTATAGGCCCAACCTGAGGTGAGAAATCTACCATATCACCTTAAAACTTAACATCTTGGGCTATCCACCCTGAAGTTGAGAAGGATTAAGAGTACATGCTCCAGGTTTACAACTTTACAAGATACTTTCTGAAAGGAATCCTTTGTTAGCTTGTTATTTATAGGTTCAGTATAATTCTAGGGTCCGAGGCTATTGTAAGAAGCTAGTGAAGCCTTTCATGTCGCAAGGCTAGTCATTAGGAAGTTCAGTTTCGCTCATAGACTTGCCAGTGAGTAGAATAGTCTGCCCGAGTGGGTTGTTAAGTCCACATCAGTGCACTGTTTTTTCATGACTGTGGTAGAATGTGGTAGAATCTTATGGGGCCTTAGCCCTCCTTTGCCCTTAAACCTATTTAAGTGTTATGTTATTCAACATGTTTAAACTGATTTATAATTTTGGCCTCACCAGTTAAGCTGACTGAACCATAAAACTCTGACAATTTGATATTTAATTTTGGATATTTGAAGAGAGAAGAATCTTGATGTTTTAGGCATTAAAGTGACTGTCAATGTCGGTACAACATTAGGGCTTGATACCTCTCGACGCATGCGTGGTGAAGAAGTGTCAATGTTAATGTGTCACCATACTCCGAAAGAAGAAGACAGCCTATGGTGTATTATTTCACATCAGGGAGCAAACCAACTGAACAATTGATCAAATTTGCCCAAATTTGTTTCAACATTTTTTGATTAGAAAGCCAGTTTAGATAAGAGATTATTCTTGGATGAAAACCCACCTTACTTTTTGACCATCTAGGGACCAAACTGCTAACCTTCAGTCTACTTGTCAAACTTTCATCACTTAAAATACCCACTTGGAGTACAGTACTAGCCCAGTCAAAATATTGCACCACTCCTCCAGTTCTTACAACCGTGGATGTTATTTTCCAAAACCAGTATCACAACTTAATCCCAGTGTCAGTGGTCTTAAAGGAATTGGCCAATTAATCATGTGCTGGATTTATTTCATCAGGGTTTTGGAGTTACATATGAGGTAGAGTGAGAGATTAAAAATACATTGGGTAATCTTATGCACTCCTACATGCAATGCATAAAAAAGGTCAGTAGAATAGCACATACAAAGGACCACATTGCAATCAGATGGAATTGTATGCCAGGAAATTTGTTGTATGTCATAGCTCATATGTCTCCCTTTTGAAGAAATATGCTCACAAATATATCTAGCAATATAGGTACTGAATTCCATTAAAATAATGGGTTGACAGCTTATTTTGTTGGTTCTGTTTGTCATCTTATGTGGGAGTAAAAACATTGGAGTAAATTGCTAGTGCATCACAACATTGACTTAGGTGTTGGCATAAAAAGTTTTGTACACCTGGGAATATTTTCATTCTTACCCCATCTGTTACAAGTATCACTTATATGGAAGTAAAGGGAACAGCTTAATAATGCATGACAGCAACTTGCAAAGCATTACACCTGTAGGGTTCAAGATTCACAATTACCAGGACTTATTTTATGTGAAATGGGTCTTTTCACATGTAGGGTAACTGTATATTGATTCCCTCCTTGTAGGTAACTCTTGGGGTTTGGTTGTCTTTGGGGTATGACACCTTTTTGGTATGGGGCATTGCCAGTTTCTAAAGGGGAAGAACTTGCATACAACAAGGTGCCAGAATTTTTTATTTTGTGGAAGCACAGACAGTCACCACAACACAATATTGATCTAAATGAATTGCCACCCCCCTCCCCATAACTGGCACAGCAGTATTCTTGAACCAACATCAGTTAGGCCTATGTTGAAGCTGAAAATGGTTGACCCAGCCATGAGCTTGAAAGCAACTGCAGCAGTTCGTGTGGGTGCCTTAGTAAACTGTTATATGTATGAGCAAGTTTCAGTAGTAGGCAGTAGAGCAGCAGGAAGTACAGTAGGTCCAGCTTTGTTTAACCAGACAGATTTGTAATTGAGGCTGGCAACGAAAGCCAGAGTTTAAAGATACAAAAAGATTCTTTTAAATTACATCTTCACCATTTGGATTGGAATTGAATGTTTTCATAACAAACACAATACAGTATTGGATGTGCACCTACCTGTATGATACTTGTATGTAATGTGTGCATCTGAGCTGTGAAGAACTGGTTGTACTGCAGATATTTGAAAAGGTCCATTGGGAGGTCACTACACAACTTCAAGAAATCAGTGTTACCATATTTGATGATACACTTCTGAGATAGTAGTGGTTAGTGGGTCATTCGATGGTCACCCCAATGTTGTATTTAGTTGGGTTCAGTTCTGTGTGTTATCCACTTACTGGAGGTCATTTTCAATTACATTTATGCAGAATGATGGCCCCATTGATAATTTATTTTTATTCTGGAACATAATGAAAGATACTTTAGGGAAATAAGAGGAAACATGTCGTGTTTAGCTGTGTTTTATAAAAAGTTAATTATTCCATTTTTAAGTATAGATATGAAGGACTATTGTGGGAAGGCAAAATACAAGGATGGGAAGGTTGGTGCCTTTGAATTCTTTTCAAACTTTACAGACTGGCAATGAGATGGAGCTACATGTAAAAAATAATTTATCTCGATTTGGTTGGCGAGAATGGCAGTGAGATGGAGCTACATGTAAAAAATAATTTATCTCGATTTGGTTGGCGAGATAATGTGAGCAAGAATTTGGAAATGGCAGAAAATTTCGTGGGGAGAAAATGTGAAATGATCTGCTTTGTAATTTTTTTTTACATTGAACTATGTAAAATCAATGAAAGATTGTCATTTTCCTCAGACTACATTTTACTGTTCAGGAGAGAGAAATGAATTAGGAGTAAAAAGTTAACATTTCATCATGGTCCTTAAAGGGAAATATTGCATTTGTAGACTTTTTGTTTAATGTATCCTGTTTTACAAATGATCAGGTCCCTTTCGATGAAAGAGAGGTAACTGGGAAAAAAATTCTAGCCGGTGAGCACTAACAAGTAATTAACGTTTTTGTTACACAACTGACAAATTTGTTCACCCAAACAATTATGCATGCAAAACCACACCTTCGTCATCTCTGATTTGGAATCCACCAATCACATCAATTTATCGCGTTACGTCAGACAATAACAAACGCCTACTACAACATGTGAAAAATGTTTGTAAAATACGAACAAACTTCTGAGAAACCGTTACGACACTCTGTATTCAACTACAGTTAGTATACTAGAAAGGGGTTCTTAAATTCCCTGGTATACAGTACACTAAGTTATAGTTAGTGTAATTCGAATTGTAGCCGTTTGGGCCTTAGCAGGTTGCTGCCCTTTTGGAACAACAGGATGGGAAAGAGTTGTTGATGCTTCAGCAACTGCTACTAGGCCTATATCGGTTTAGCCCCCATAAGGAAAATTTTGCGAACCTGTGAATGCCACACGTCAAACAATTGAGTATATGTAATATTCTTCAACAAATAATGTACCATTCGTTCCATTCTGTAATCAGTGCTATCGCCCTATTCACCATGCTGTTCACATCTCACACTGTAATGCACAGTGTGGGACATGAAGAGCATGGTGGGAGATGGCACTGATCGAATCTCCCTGGGTGGGCTGCAATATTCGATAGTTCAGCACAAACGGTACGGAAACTGTGGTGGTCACGTAGTTTGTTGTGAGCATGAAGGACAGGGTTGTGGGAATTGCTTGTTTTAGAGAGGTCAGAACGCATTGCGTAATGATCGAGTGTAAATAAGACCCGGCATAACTCTCTTCCTATTTGCATATGCAGCGGTACGAATGATGTATGTATGTGGGTGAGGCTTATTGCTCGATAATGAGCCTGTTCAATGAGAAAATCGTTGCTTCTTTTTGACCATATTTCGTGAGATTTTTGTTGATCTATTTACTGCAAGTTATTTGTGATTCATGTTTGGGGGAAGGGGAATAGACCACAATGGAGTTACATTAGTGTCACTTTATTATATATTTTCAAATGCAATATTTCCCTTTATATGTATGCATATATCCTGATACCTTTGGGTTTGTCAAAGTTCAGTGAAGTTAAAAAGTGGAACCCATGGGCATGATACAGGGAAGTACATAAGCCGATGCAACTGCTGCTTGTACCCCTCAAATTTTAGTTATATGCTGATAGTATTCAACATGCATATTCTACAGTAGTATGCAACATGAATGTTAAATTTATGCAAGTTATATGCAGTAGTCAAGTTTTACTAGTTTAAATTTAGAGTACCATAGTAGCTCCATTGATTCTTGTACAGTATGGAACAGATACGTGATACGTTACAGTAGGGATGTACAGTATAGTTCATGCATGCATTATCTATTGTATTGATGTAAAGATTCTACAATTATGCAGTATGGATATGAAGTATGTGTTGAATATTCTTGAATCTTGACCTTCAATAGTCCATTAAAAGCAAGGATTATTGAATTATTTCAATGATTTTTATTTCATTGATTTTTGATGTGGGGGTACCAGCAAGCACTGACTACAGTACATGAATTTTAATGCTCTCATGAGTGCTGAAAGGCAATGGGGCACTTCTGCTTCCATACCCCTCACCACAGGACTGTCTTGCATACAAAAGGCAGTGATTTAGCCATCGTGTTTGTGCGACAAATATATTTGTGCACCAACCCAGAAGGAATGTTGTTCAAAACAGCAATTTCTGGGCAGGTTCTTCTTTCAAAGAAACAAAACAAATCATTACAAATTGTACTAACTCACCTCATTTGTAATGTAAAATTAGATCAAATGATGCACTGTTTGACATCCAGGCACCTCTCAAATAAAAATTTATCCAAAGAAGACTGGGAGCCTCCAGTCACATACATTCTGAATGTCACATTAACAATGGACCTGGCTAAGTCACTGATACAAGGTTGTGTGATCAGAATGTAATAATGCAGGCCTGATTTTTTTAAGATGCATTTTATGGCAGTTCAAATGAAAGAATGAACAGTTGTTTCGTGTGGCTGCCATAGTATTTCAAAGATGAACAAACGTCAGTACCATTGTCTCAATGCCACTTCTTTTGGAGACTTGTGGCATTTCTGGCAGATGTAGTAAGTTGTTCAGTTACAAATTGTAGCTGTTACTTGTCCTACAAACAAGCTCAAAGTGAGATAAGTGGTTGTGCTGTGCTATTTTTCAGCCCTCCAGACCTAGAGTCCAGGTACACCTGCATTGTTTCAATGTGGGATTGCTCCTAATTCGTTTTTGGTCGGGTCTGTGCATCTGGCCATAATAGTCACCTGCTAATAGGGGTGGGGAGGGGGGATTTATGGACTTAAATTGTGTAGCTAAGGGGCTTTTCAAGTGATATTGTTCCTGAGCACTGGGTTTTTTTGGGGGGGGGGGGGGCAAAGAGAGGCTCTTTTTTGCGTGATCATTTGGGAAGTCAGCTTCATTGTGGGTATTACAAAATTTTGGGTGCCAGTAAGAGGAAGTGTCCAACCCCTTTTTGAAATTCCAAAACCCAGAATATGGCAATGGTCTAACAAGCCTGACTTTTGATATACCAAAAAGTGCACAGCAGTAGTCCATTATTAAGAGTATAATAGCTTCATTTTGCCCCAAAATTTAGTCAAGAATTGGTCAGTTAAAATCTAAAATTTTGTTTCCACAGCATTTTTGTAATCCACCCAGACTAAAACAACTCCCCATCCACCATGAGTGATAAACCAGATGTCAGTGAAGTCACCAAGTTCGACAAAGGCAAACTCAAGACAGTAGAGACGCAAGAAAAGAACACATTGCCGACAAAAGATAGTGAGTATTTTTGTCAAAGCGATAATGCTTATAGCCTCAGAGCAATTTCTTAACCCCTTCAGCACTGAAGTAATTCGCTATGCCCAAGTTTCCAAAAGTTCTTTTTTCTCAAAAGCCTACTTTCAGTGTCAATTTTTATGAAGATGATAAATGTAAAAGTCTGATCTGTGAGCTGTTCCTTCCAAGTCAGTCTAGTCATACACTGTAATGCACACACACACCCCCCCCCAAAAAAAAGCCCCCCCCCCCAAAAAAAAGATACCTTACAGTACCCGTTGTAGATATATTGAAGGCCTAACTTATGGTGTGGAATGTGCACGCATGTTGTCCAAATGGAAAGTGGAATATTGAATATTCCCTTAAAATTTTTTTCTTTTAATTTGTCATCTCTATGACCATGAAGAGCATCTTTTATGTGTGTATGAAATGTCGTGAAAATGGTACACTATTTGAATATTTTGAATATTTTTCTCATCAAGATGAAAGGACACTTCATTGTGGTGCCCAGTGTCCTATGGTTAGTTGCAAAATACTCATTTCCCAAATATCCGTATCAGATGGATATTGGCTGATATTGATAATTGAAATATCAGTATCGGTACTATTGGCTTCTTGCAATATCGGTACACTACTTTTCATTTATGAAGTAGCCTATTGTGGGAAAAATTTGGAGTTTACCTTGGTATCCCCCTGGGAAAAATTTGGGAGTTTACCTTGGTATCTCCCTGGACACCCATCCCCACTAGAATGGGCATGGTTGGACTAATAATCCTTTGCATATGGTTGGAAAAATCTTCCCAGCAAGTCAAATTACATCCAATTTCTTCGACCAACTGTCCCTCCAATAAGCTCTACTTTTTGGTTTGTTTCACCCATGTTTGTGAGACTGTCATAAGCTTCATAATGTCAAGGTGCATTGCTATGCGCAGCATGTTAAATGGCATCATTGGTGGATGCTTTGTGGGAAGCTTGTTCCATCCCCTAATATAAGTCAAGTGGCTTATGAAAAACCCTAAAAGAAAAACGTACCATACTTTGCAATCATTGTGGCGCAAGAAGGCTCAATTTTCATAGACCGTATTAGGTATACAGCAAGACAATTGATTCTAGCTACACCCCCACCGCTTATTTTAAGTTTGTCACAATTCCATTTAGTAAACTTTCTATGTCTCCTATGAAATTTGAATAAAAATTCATGTCCACTTTTCTTTCCTTCCCCACAGCAATTGATCAAGAGAAAGCAGCATCATAGCAACATGGGACAGCCTTGTGGTTGGCACGCAAGCTCCAGGCCATGTCTTGTAAATTGCTAGAACACGATAGTTAATTTCACTAGGGATTAAAAAAAGAGTTATTATCATTTTTGTACAAGCAAACAAGAAAAGACACAAATGAAATTCTTTTGCTTCTTTAGTTCTGTTTCTTTACAAAACCAAGATGACGAGACCTTATGAGCTCACAGACACCGTTTGAAAATGTGTTCCCATGTACCTTTTGGTAATGCGACAATTCTGTAAAAAAAGGGGCTTGTTTCAAAATGGTGGCCAGGAAATCTGGCGAGGGTTTATGTGCTTCTTTGGAGACAAGCCTGTTGACTATACCCCCACCTGTCAGCTTATTGGTTTTCAGTACTTTGTGCTTAAAAAATAAAATTTGCCTTTGAAATCTTTGTAGCTGAATCAGATCTTTCATTGACAAGATGTTGTGATCAAATCACTTCTGTACATGTCTACAAAATTGTATCTTTGCACATGTAGCTTTACCTACGTAGGCTGATTTGTGCAAAAAAAATGTTTTGAATTGATGTACTCCTTCTTTTGTTGGTAAAAACTTTTTAACATTTGTGCCTTTTTTATGTCAGTGTCACTTTTTTTTCCTTGTGATGTCATTTTTGATTTCTCTCCTTGTGATGGTAACTGAGTCAATTCATTTTTTAGCGTCATATCTTTGCAACAAGCATGTAACAGGCAGATGTTTGCAATAAGACACGTACATCACAGCATGGGTCTGTATTTGGCCAGAATTAACACTTTCGTATTGAGAAATGTTATGTAAAAATGGAGTATGACATGACCCAACATATTATCACAACCGTTCCACCGTTTATGGGTCAGTACTTGTGATTGTCTATGTAAGTAGACACCAGATAATTGAGAGGTCACTTTGATTTCTTCAAAAGTTCTCAGTGCATACTGTGCATAAAGTGCACTGTTCTCAGTGCATACTGTGCATAAAGTGCACTGTGCACACAGTGCACACAAGACAGTCGCAGGTGTAGCTTATTCTTGTCATTTTTCATGGTCAAATCAGATTCAGATAAAATGTCTTAGAAATAAAAAGTGTAAAAAGGAATTGAAATTTTCGTAATTTCTCCCTATACTTGTTTATACTTGTTTTGAAGAAAAAGGGTTTCACACTTTGGAATGTGTGTTAGTTACTGCCAGAATCTTATTCTGGACACCATTTCCATTCCTTGGATTCAGTATATTAGACCTTTCGAGGTTCATTTTCCAGTTCTGAAAATTGTTCCACATAGCATAAGGGTTCGACAAATCCCTTGTCCGACAGTCCTGGACAAAAAATTCCCTCAGGCAAGTGCACTGCTCAATGTAAAATAGTCCACACGGCAAGTATCGCAGCAGAGCCCTCTCCACAATGGCTTTTTGGCAAATGTGAACTGGAAGTTCATATATATGTGCAAAAAGATTCAGTGAACAGATAGCAATCAAAAGTACACCCTACCCCATAACTGCCCGGTTCGAGAACCTGTGAGCCCTGATACTTTCCTTTATATTTACATATTTAATTCCCACTTAACAGCAGTAAGACCCTGGCAAACCAATAGCACATTGGTGGAGGGGAAGTCTAACCGAGGATAGCCCACCTAATCCTCTTTCACACGTAAGCCAAAATAGCCATCTAGGTTCATTGCTGTCCCATGCCAGGGGGCTGTTCCTGTTCGCGCTTCCTACAATCGATGTTTAATGCTGGACCATACAGCACTGAGGTGTATGAACTTTCAAAAGAAATAAGCAGAAGTGGTGAGGAACAGGACTGTACTGTACATTCTGGAATATGGACTTAGAGTATCAACTTGTAAATGCAGCAGTCGGAATTTTAGAGAGGGAATAATACATGGAACATTTGCTGCCACCTCTATAGCAACTGGAGCAGCCAGAGCTTTGGTCCACAAATTATGAATGTAAATAAAAGTTTTAGTGGATTGGCAGACAATTACTGGGCTTTCCCCTCAATCATTCCAGTGGCCATGTAGGTACTCCCCCTCCTTAATCACCCTTAATCATTCCAATGACCATGTAGGTACTCCCCCCTCCTTAATCACCCTTAATCATTCAAATGACCATGTGGATATTCCCCCTCAATCATTCCAATGACCATCTGGGTACTCCATCCTCTGGCCCATAGCCAGTCAAGGTTCTGAAGGGGGGGGGGGGGAAGCTTCCAGGGGGAAAATTTTTTTTATTATCTTAAGATATCGCGATTACAAGGTTTTTGGACTT
>WURT03111786.1:0-11018 GCA_009936505.3 Holothuria glaberrima
TTATCGCTTTAGCAAGCTTTACCAAAAGATAGCATGGTAACTAAGCGTAGCTTATATAGTGTCATAACCCCACCCTACTTAGGGAATCCTCACAGGTTTAAAAGTTTGTAATTTTACAATTTCTGGGTCCTCACTTGCTGAGAATATCAATTCTTCTCTTCGTCCTCCTTGGACTTTTCGCACAATTTTAATACCCCTACTGATTCTTCAGCTTTTGCTTTTCCTATTACTGATGATGAAGTGGTCGAAGTAGCTTACATGTGCCTAAAGCCTGGAAAATCCGCTTGTTATGATGATATTAGACGGGTGATTTCGTGCATTACCAAACCACTTTCTCAAGTTTTTAATATTTCTTAATCCACGGCTAAATTTTTCGATCACCTAACAATGGCAAAAGTAATTTCAGTCTTCAAGAAATGTGACTCAAATACCTTTACAAATTCTTGAACGCCTTACATATATCCCTGTTGTGAAATTTCTTGATAAAACCAATATTCTTTTTAAACATCACTATATAGTTTTCGCTACGGGACTTTCACAGAAATGGATCTTTCTGATGCAGTTGGAAAACTAAGAAAATCAATGAGTAATAAATTAACAACAGCCGTCATTTCCTCGACTTATCAAAAGCGTTTGATACTATCGACCACAACATCCTCAGCCAAAAGCTTAATTGTTGGGGTATTCGTAGGAACTTTTTGCCCCCGTTTAAAAGTTACCTATCTAATAGACGGTAATTTGTGTTTCTCAATGGTTATACCTCAGATATACGAACGATAGGCTGCGGTGTCTAGCTACAAGGTTCCATCCTAGGGCCACTCCTGTTTATCATTTATGTTAACGATATGGATAATCTTTCATCCAAAGCTTCAGTTGTGCTTTACACTGACGACACAAATATTTTCTTTAGTGATTACAATGTTAACAACCTCCAACGTATTACTACCGAGGAACTCAACTTCTAGCTGGTTTGCGGCTAATAAGCTTTCGCTCAAAATCGATGAAACTAATTACAATATTTTTAACGTACATGGTCATTTAAGTAATTTCAATATTATAATTAATGATTCTTATTTGAAGAGAGTTGAATGTGTTAGGTTATTGGGGTATACATCGATTTTAAAATTTCATGGAGTGAACATATCAATCATGTGTCAAGACAAGTAGCACATGGTGTAGGTATATTGTCACAGTTAAAAAATATTTTACCAAGACATGTTCTAAGGTCTTTGTATCAAACATTAATTATGCCCCATCTGACATGTTGTTGTTGTATAGTCTGGTCATGCGCCAGTCATCAGTATTTGAATAAGTTAAAAGTTCTACAAAAATAGCCATTAAACATATTACTCTCTCAGGTTACTATGATCATACCAATCTTTTGTTCAAGTCTCTTAATTTGCTCAAATTCTCTGACCTCATAAGCCTGAACATCGATAACTTTGTTTATCGTTCTCAACGCAATCAACTGCCACCTTCTTTGAACGAACTTTTCATTACTAATTCGTTAATACATGACAACTGTACCAGGCAATCTGATTACTTGCATATCCCAGGGAGGCCTAAAAACACCTCCCTGCACATCCCTAGCTACCGCACAAGCTTTCTAATGAAGGGATTACACTGCCGTGCAGCTGCCCTGTGGAATTCACTTCCAGATATTTTAAAACAGAAACCATCTATTTTCAGCTTTAAGAGGAACTTACAAAAATATTTCATAAGAATGTTTTAATTATTTCTTTTTATTATGAATCCTTTATGATTACTGCTTGCTCCTTTGTAGGGTTAGGAGGAATGGTTCACGTTAAAAGTGGTGAGGTCAGTGGTTGAGTTTTAGGCTATTTGCTTTGCAGTGCCAGCTTTAGGGCTTGAAGTGACATATTTTTGTGTCATTTCATATGGTACTTTACTCTATTATTTATACCTTACTTTATTTTTTCGAGGGAGTGTTCTACCTTTGTTGTCAAGCCCAACAGGGTTTTGTAGTTCACTTCCTGCCACTACTGAATTGCTTCTGTAGCTGTAAAAGTGTAATTTTGTCATATTGTGTAGTAAAGTGGAGAAACAAATAAATGAAATAAAATGAAATCCCCACCTTGTTGTCTAAAGACAGATTAAACACGAAGTAAATATCGCCAGCCCAAATAATGACATTGCTAGTAAATGTACACTGTTGTAGAAAGCAGGGTCATCGAAATTGTCTCGTAGGTACAAACAAGTGTTAAAATGACAATGTCGATAGAAATCGTAGTGATAATACATCTCCTATACTGACCATAGTGAGTCTTATGAATTACAAAAAGAAGCTTGAGTTAAATAATGAGTAAAGCAACCCTTACTGAGAGCAGTGTCGCATGAGAAAAAGAACTTACCCGCTCCACTCGTTCTTCCAAATATTTTTATCATCCGTTCACAGTACGATGTGTTTTTTTTTTTTTTTGGAACCATATGCCAAAATAGTCGGATTGTTGCCTACGGTTAATTGATCATCTCTTTTCCCAAACATAACCGCTAGTGCATATTTTAGATCGGTCATTGCTATTACAAAAGGGCGACAAACAGGTCATATATCAGTCGATAATTTTTTGAAACATTAACCTTGAAATCCACGTTTGGATGAAACAAAAACACAAAACAAACGACACTCACCAAAATGAACGCAAACAGTCAATCGAGACGAAGTCCATCCCGGATTCCACGAAGATTATAGTGAGGTCCGACGATAGGTTCCCGAAGTGGTCATGATGAAGACACATAATTGAACGATACGTAAGTCTCTTGTTTGATGGGCTTCAAAAGCATCACAAAATTATAAGAATTGCTAAATCATGTAATACAGTCCGACGGCAGGCAGCCAGGATGACAAATTATATACTTTTTCAAAAGTCCCCTCGACTCTCTGGCGAGGAGCCAAGAGGCGAAACCAAACATTCCTCCCAAAGGAGGTCTGCTCCCCTAAGGAGCTACGTCCCTGAAGGACAACATAGGTCCCCGAAAGGACAACTTAACTGACCAACTCCTCGACCTTGAGACCTCTGCATCAAGGGTCTGTTATTCGTGGAGGCGTTCTTGACTGGCTGAAAAGAACAAAATGATAATAAACATGATCTTAGACAAATGATACCAAATTAACATAGGTCTGTACGTGCGTCTAGTATATATGAATTACTTAACAAACATAATATATTCTTATAAAGCGCTGCTTCATCGAGATCGTATAGCGCTAAAACAATACAACCAAAAACAAATACAAACAGAAGAGTTCAGAAGCAACAGAGAATTAAGAACCTACAACAAGGAGGACAGGTAAGTCTTTAACTTTCTCTTGAAAGAATGTAGGACCCCCCCCCCCCTAATTCTAGATGGCAAATCATACCAATCTGAAGCTATCACATGATTCATCCTCGGATTCGCCCTCGGATTCAAAATTCATCCTCGTATTTATCCTCGGAATCATCCTAGGAATTATCCTCGGATTCATTCTCGAATCCGAGGATGAATCCTGTGATAACATAACCAAAGTTCCTATAGGTGGCTGAATGAAGAAATTTCCGGATGCTATGTACAGCCAGGCGTGAGGTGTCACAAGGAGACCGTTGTGACTTGCTCCAGCGGGGAAATAATGCATTAAACTATCAGCCAAGTAGGCTGGGCGGTGCGCTTGACGCAATTAAAATTATCCTAAAAGCCGAACGCACACGGACGACAGAAAACGCGAAACACGAGACAGAAACACGTTTCGTCATGTTTTCGCGAAACAAGCACTGCTTGATTCGCGAAACAAGTGTTTAGCTATGGGACATGTTTTCCGGACGAAAAAAATCTTATTTTGGTTTTCGTCCAACGCACACGGACGTCAGCGCGAAAACGTGTTTCCTGTTTCGTGTTTCGCGTTTCTGTCGTCCGTGTGCGTTCAAACCTGTGTACTATACCATGCCATGCCATTGAGGGGGCATATATTGCATGAAATTTATATATACTGCAGGAAAATAGTTCGGCGCTGATTTAATGTTTTTCCCGGAATCTAAATTGTGAAATTGCAAAGCGCGCGCAATTTTCTGGTAAGCCTACGCTAAAACCTTGTTCTTATTTAAAGCTTATATAGGTCAATTGTCCGGGCAGTTGGCCGTGTCGGGCACAACTTACATTGTACTTCCCTCCTCGAGTCACTAGCCGTACCACACGGCACACACAAGAGAACATTAAATAAGTTATAGTTTAGCGAAATGAGATGAAATTCCCGGCATTTACATAAATCGATATATTCTACTTATTAAGTTACTTGAAAAGATGGAAAGGGTTTGTACTATATTTAGCTATAAGTAATGGAACTGAGGAAGAGTGGGCAAAACGTAACAAAAATTTGAGTTTTATCGCAGAGATGACCCTTTTAAAAGCCAAAATAAGTAAACCGACCATGGGTGGTGACAGAATTTTCCCGTCAGGAAGCCGGGCCATGCGAGCGACCCCAAGTTCCGACAGTCCCTATGCCAAGGGCTGTTGAAAATTGGATGTGAAGGAGCCAAACTATCTCATGCCATTACAGGGCATATTTTAACATGGTTTCACTTAATACTTCAAGAGCCGAGTTTGCGTACTGAAAGCGTTCGTCTGATGAGTTTGAATCGTGAAATTGAAAAGCGCGCGAAACTTTTTGGTAGGCTTACACAAAAAAGCATATATAATCATTAAGAACAAAAAGAAAAAAAAAAACTGTAGAGATTGTAGACCGTATCGTGGGCAATATACCGTATATCGTATCGAAACCACCAGGACTACCCGATGAAATAGCCAAACTTTGCTATGTGAGTCGCTCACCAACTGACCGTACCGCATGACACAAACTAGAGATCAGCAACTATCAGACTATAGGCTTTGCGATATGGGATGAAATGTACGACCTCTATATAACCTGCGTACCCGGCCTACATGTTACCTGGTAAGGTTGACAGGACTTATGCTACCTAGCTTTGTTGTTATTGGGGAAACTGGAGTGACTCTGGCCGAAAATTTGGGTTCTTATTAGAGAAATTGTTCTCTTTCTTCCACCTTTTCTTCTTTCTTTTCATCATATTTCCTTCATTTTGCCGACTGGTGCACTTACCGACTCAATGCCAAAATACCACATAACCATGGAGGATGAACTCTTTTAGTTAACAATGATACTGAAAAGCCCTATGTAGTTTTTTTGCGGACAGAATATGTTTTAAATTTCAAAAGGGTTACTAACGGGCTTTGAAAATGATGTTGCAATAGTTGTCTACAAATGCATTCCAATCTCCTGTATTCCGTCTGCACCAAACCCTTTCTCTGGCCCTTCTTTGCCCTCCCTCATCCATTCTTTCTTTGTTCACTCGGTCTTTCTCTCTCCCTTTTCTCTTTCCCCTTTTTTCTCTTTTTTTTTCTCTTTCTTCTAACTTTCCCTCGTTTGCACTTCCCTCTTTCCGTCATTTTGCCGACTAGTGCAGGATTTTGCCACTGCGTGGGTGAACGGGGAGGGGGTACACCCCCTCTAGCGAAGCCTCTGCATACATATGATAACATGCCAAAATATTTTATTATCTTACCTAGTGGTAATGTGTAAATACTAGTGAGAGCCGAAGGTCCAGCAATGGAACCCTGGGGTAATCCAAAAGCCAGTTTAGAAGGCTTAGAAAACACCCCGTAAATACAAACCCTGATTGTTCTGTTGGCTAGATAGGATATAAGCCAATTAACAACGACCCGTCTTAGTGTCAACTCAGATTCCATCCTCCTGACAAGCAAGCTGTGGTTTACAGCGTCGATCGGGCTGCTTAGGTCAAGAAGTATTCTAATATATACGTCTTCGTGCTAGGAAATTGAAGACGTTATAATTTCAAAAGGAAACAAAAGCAGATAATGTGAGTTGTACTTCCCGAATATATAAAGGACTGCAGTAATTATGAAATTTTCAAGTCTCTCCTCAAAGCCCACTTGTTTCAAGAGGCTTATCAGCAGTAATGTCTGTGTTTTAGCGCCTTAGAGCATGTTTATGATTTTGGCGCTATATAAATGTTATTATTGATATTGATTGATTGAAGGACATCACAGATTATTGCGCAATTGACTATTTCAAATTAAGTGAATATCTTTAAACATTTTGATGAAATAAGCTAGGAAGATGGAAGATGGATGAATAGGATCTATTTTCCAACCTTCTTATTATATATTCTTGTAAATCTAGACTACCCCCATGCCATTGCAGGGCCCGTATGTTTTGCATAATATCACATATGTCTTTCAACATTTTATATCTCTACAATGGAATACGCTATAAAAATGGAAGTTGGATGAATAGCATTTATTTTCTAACCTCTAAATCATATGTTCTTGTAAATCTAGACTTTAGGTACACTTTAAAGTCACCCACAACAATCGTCTTGTTACCTCAGTGACTTGTTGATGTAGTCTATGGAATTGTCAAACTCTTTAAGAAATTCAGCAGTTTTAGCCCATTACGAGAAGATGGCGGTGGTCATATCACAAAGAATACTTTGTCCTTGGATAGGCCTATATTTGTGACACATGCATGCTCAAATATTCGAAAACTCAAATGTGTGTCAAAAATTTGGTAATTGAGGTCATTCTTCAACTTCTTTAATTACTCGGATCGCTATGGTTTTCCAAACATCCGCTGATCAACTTTTGAAAAGAAGTGTGTAGGTGGAGAGAGGGCGATTTTGCCGGAAGTGTTCTATCTGTGCAGAGAGTTACCAATGGTCGGGACGGAGCGTTCCAACATTACGGTCCGTAATAGCTCCATGGTTTCAAGGATACTTTGGCCTACTAATAAAATAAAATGCATCCTAGATTACCTTGAGTTGCAGTTACAAAAGGCTTTGTAAGTTGTGATTCAATGTTCTTTATTTTCGAAATATAATGATTTAAAAATTCGCACTTCAAAACGACTAAAAATTACGTAAGAGAAAAATGTTTGGCTTACACATTTACTAAGTTAACTCATATTTCATATACAGGTCTATAGGGTCTACGAACTGGCATAACATCTCCTCCCCACCACCAACGCTATCGCACGTACATATACATGCTGGATAAAGGGCATCGGTTAATTTGATTACTCAGTGAGCGTGCTAGCAGGGAGGTGATACTAGTAGGTGGGTAAGATAATTACACATTATGACTGGGGTTTTATTCAGGAATGGAGCCAGTTCCGGTGGATGACGAGTATACCTGAAATTTTGAGGTGCACGCAGGGAAATTTGAAACTTCCAAAAGGCTCTGCAGAAATTAGAGGGAAAGGTGACTGACAAGATCTGAGCCTGATCTTGGTTATGCAGGTGATTCTAAATTTCCCCATTGAAGCTAACAGAAAAGCGCAAGGAGTGAACAAAGCATTTGGCAGATTTGACCAATTAATGATAGAAAAATTTAAAAGATTGATCACTGGAAAAGACACCCAACCGAACTTCAGCAAAATAGCTCTACCATGTACGCCTATTCTCTAACTAACCTGAAGGTCATTTTCTGGTCATGCGAAAGTAAGGAATGAAACAAAAGCAGTACCGTTTCATCGTTTCAGAAAAACTGACAGCCATCCCAATCAAGCGTCATGTTTGGCACAAATAAGGGAACACCACATGACTAATTACAGAGAAACATTATTTTGCGAGCGCTTATGATTTTGGAAGTCGGAATTTTCATTTCACTGATCAAAACTGTTCTCTGACAGGACCAGGAGGTGGCAATTTCCAATTTCGCACTCCTATGTTCTAACTACAGCGGGAATCTCTTCCCTGCTCCCCCATTGTAGTTACACCACTGTGATGATGAGGCTACATTTGGGCAAGTTTGGAATGAGCAGGCTTTTCCCAGAGTATATCACGTACTGCCCGAGAAGAATGCCTCGTTTTTCCCAAAATCTGTCCCAGGAAAGAGATTCTTGCCATTGGATAGGCTGCACACCCCCTCCCTAGTCTCTACCGAATCGTGAGAGCGTAGGCTATGTGTGCCGGCGCTCGAAGCGTTTCGGGAAAGTAAATTCTGGTTTATAGGAAATTTTACAGTAATGCTTTAATCCATTTGATATTTTAAATGTACAAGTGTTGCTTGCATTCCTTCATTTTTTTAATAATAATATTTAATAATTTTTCAGACTTCTGGTGAAACGGGAAAAGCCAGAACCCCAGTCCACATCGCAATACCGCTGTGAGGGCAGCAAACAATAATCATTTCAGTCTTGATGCCGACCGATTTTGTTAGCAAATAGCCTTCTAAGTAGCCTAAATAAGTAACACATTATTGCTCCATAAAAGGAAATCGAAATACTCGCACATAAAAACATTAGAAATATAAAAACTATAGGAGTGTGTACAATGAAAAAAGTGAAAATTCAAACATTAAGACTAAGACTAAAAATACTGAAAATTAAACCACTAGTAAAAACACCAGCAAAACCAACGAAAGCGATGACCCCACCCTAACGATGATTCAAAGAAACATTATTATTGTACGAGGTATAAATGAGTTACGATGACGGTTTGTCCTAACTTCAGGAAGTTTCAGTCTGCCAATGAGTAAAAAATGAAACATAAATAGATGACCAAATACAGAGGAGAGGGGAAACCAGACAGACTAGGTGTTGTGTGCAATGTCTAACCTTTATGAAAACTAGTTATTGCACCATAACTTTGCAATCCTAGCGGTAAACAACAAAATGGCGGATCTCATCATCGGTCTCTTAAAGAGGAATCTTTTCCACTGCTTCGAGCAGCTCAAAGCCACTGCCTAGGCCTATACCAGCCTAGTCAGACCTCATTTAGAGTACCCTACACCTGCTTGGGACCTATATACTGAAAAGCACTTAAGCCAGTTTGAAAGGCCCGGGGTGCAACGAAATGTTGCAAGGTTCGTTCAACACAATCACTGTAAAACGGAAGTAACCGTCACCGCGCTCATCCATGATCTTAACTGGACGACCTTGCAAAAGCAGGAGATCTGCCTCCTTATTAACACTTCTTAACAAAATAAATGGAAATCAGGCGTGGGTCCAGGATTTTGAGAAGAGGGGCGCATACACCGTCGGCCGAAGGCCGACGAGCGAGCGCAGAAGGCACGAAGCCACGGCGGGGGGGGGTGGAGGTCCTCCCCCAAGAAAATTTTAATTCTAGATGCGATTTCCCAGTATCTGGGAAGCATATTTTCCATATCTACTTGCTCATTTTTCGGAGTATTTGACTTTTGAGATCATTAGCAGCAAGACTTCGTTGGTCATCGAAAACAGGGGGCGTGCGGGGTGCGCCCCACCTGATCCACGCCTCGAAATCTAATTGATATACCTAAAGACAAGGCTTGTACAAGATTGTATTTAAGGGGCCAAAATATGCCCGTCACTTTCTAAGAAGAGCGCAACCATGAGTTGGCGCGGAGCGTAATTTTGACAAAAAGTACCTCCCAGATTGCAAAAAATGGTACTTTCTGGGGATTCTTAGTTGCATTTAAACATTCCAAACTTTTATATCTCATGTCTTAGAAATTTACAAGGGAGAAATTCTATATTATACATTCATTGCATTTTAGAGATAATAATTTGGATTTCAAATTACTTCATGAGCCGTTTTTTGTAATTGTTTCAAAGGCGTATAGGAAGCTGTTTTCTCGACTGGGTGGGAGCTGACCGTTGTTTTGGACCGCTGTCCTGGGGGAAGGGTGTCCCCTCCCCTTTGGAAAATTTTTGAATATTTGAGGGTCCTTTGACTCAAGTTCATGTAATATTTTGCAAATTCTGAAGATCTATTTTGCTCTTTTCATTTTTGCGATGATTCTTCCTGCTACACATTTAGGCAGACAAGATGACCAACTTTTTCCATCTCGTTTCTTCAGTTTAATCAAATTGGAGAGAATGCACAAATTAATGAATGGATAGTTTCGCATTTGTCTCATAATTTAAGAAGTCAAACAATATAGCTATACGACTATCAATTATCAAGTTGTTAAAAGGAAATTTACAGTAACGTATCGTTGTCACTAACAATGCTCAGCCTATGATAATGGACTGTAAAAAAAAAAAAAAACACACATACATTTAACACAAGAAACAATTGTCTAAGTTTCCAAAATGAAAATTTTTTTACACTTGAATGTGCAAGCCAGAAGATGCAACCCGGTAGCCTTACGGGATTGTCGATATTATACCGTAAAAACAGTGGTGCCGGCAGCGGTTGGTGATGGGGTTTACAGGGGCACTACAGAAGATGATGCCTTAAGCCCACCCCAGATAAACCCAGAAAGTCGTTGTAAATTGTGCATATTTCCATTGGTGGCAGTTTGCACTCCGGGCAAATTCTTCCTTTGTCACCTTGTGCAGGTGATGTCCTGGGGGAGGTCTAAGGGGAAGGGCTGGATCCCCCCTTTGCGAAATTTTTGTTCATTTACGATAGTCTAGATGCAAAATAATGCTATTTTTGACAAATATTTAATTGATTATGTATTGGAAAACTCACAGTTTAGTAAATTCTTATGTTTAGTTGACTGTAAAGGAAAGGCTTGTTGTCTTAGTAGAGTGCTAACAACTCCCCTTGTAAACTTCTTGTTTAGATAAGTTGGCTTATAGATGCAAAATCGTGGTATCTTTGGCAAATCTTTCAATTAATTACGTGCTTAGAAATTAATTAATAAAAAAAAATTAATTTCTCATTCTTTAGTGACATTTTGGCTTTGGTATTGCACTCGTTATAAAAAAGTGTAACAACAAATACATGTTATACTAATGCATTTTTTTTATTTTTCCAAACTCTTTGGAAAATGTTTTGATATTTGTGGGTCCTTAGATGCAATTTGGTGCATTATTTTGGACAAAATTTAAGGAATTTACTGCACAGTTTTGACATTCCTTAGCCCTTTGGAAAAGTTTTGATATTTGAGGGTCCTTAGATGCAATTTGGTGCATTATTTTGGACAAATTTTAAGGAATTTACTGCACAGTTTTGACATTCCTTAGCCCTTTGGAAAAGTTTTGATATTTGAGGGTCCTTAGATGC
>WURT03111797.1:0-12040 GCA_009936505.3 Holothuria glaberrima
AACTGATGGGACCCGATCCCACTGTGGGGGTCGCGGAGCGTTGTAGTTGGTCCAACTCCAAAAGTAAAGTAAGAAAATAAAGGTCCCAAATCAGAAATAATTCCATCACATGCCACTTTGAGACACTAACATGCCACTCCCCAAATGACAACACTAAGTTTATTCTGAATCAGAATTTACTCCTCCTTTACGTCACATTAGAATACTCTCGGGAACCTAAATTTGTGGTGCACATCATGCACTGTAGCCTGTTAAGGTTATTATATATGCTAAGTTTAATATTTATGTACCTTAATTGTATTTCAGACGTTAGAGAGACCCAGTCACAGAAATATGTGGAATCATGTTGGAGACTGGGATTGTCTCTGTTGTAAATACATATTAACAAAATGGTTCTCGGACAGACTGGGTGTGTTTAAGTGATTGCCACTAATGACACTGGTCACACTAATGACACTGGTCACACTACCGACAATTTCAACAGTTTTCCTGGGCTTCGATGTACTTGCCTGCAAGTTCAGAATTTCTAGTTGAATATATACCATTGGTTGTAACACAAGGTATTTTTATTGTTAATAACATGTTTGAGGTTGTTACTGGGCTAGCCCTTAAACCACAGTGCTGTGGCTGATGGGTATAGTAATGGTGGTGACATTTGAAGCAATGAAGCTTATTACAGGGAAGTTCTAGCCAGGGTTAGATCCTGGCAAGGTCCAAGTTAGGTGGACTGTTTTTGCTATTTAAAATGAACTGCACATGTTGTATGTAACATATAGTGCAAAAGAAGGTTTTAGGGTCCTGCTACTAGAAAGAAATGCATGCTGGTTATACCAAATAGGATCCATAACGTATTTATGTTCCTCAAGCTGTAATGTTTGAGTTGGTGAGAGTTGTTACCTTTAAGAAAATCTGTCAGGTTGAGGCCAGTCATATACCTATGCGTACAAGTCACAGCAGTCAATGTGTTTGTGTTCAAAAGAACTGTCATAGGGTTCAACTTCTCCAGTAAACTATGCAGCAGACTTTTCCTTCCTTCCATCTGACCACAAAGAAAGAAATCCACCTAACTCATTAAACAATAACCTTGACTGAGTGGTTTGAGTAGGGTTTAACAAAGGTGCCCATTGTATTATTACAATTATTACAATTTCCTGCCAGTGACCATTGTTTGCCAAGCACACTGGCCAGCCCAAGTGTGAATTGAGATTATCTTGTGCTTGATTGGTTTTGACATTTGGACCCGACTGTGGCCATACAAATGTAGGGTTGTAACGTGCTGCATGAGCTACTGGGAGAGGAAAACAGTATGGTGTATAAAAGCCTTCATTCATAATTGTCGCACAATGGTATCATGGTGAATCTTCAATAATGTAACATTTTATTACCTTCAGTGTTAACTTCCCATTGTTCTATGTGCTAGCAATGTGTTAGATGCAGGCAGTTGTATTAGTATTGCACATTCTTTGCATAAGCCAGGGGGCCTAGGGATACAGTAAACTAAGTATCTCTCAGGTATACCTTTGCTTAGTTGGCTGTTCTGAAAGTATAAAATAAATCTCAAAGATGCTGCCATTTTAAGAGTTGGAAATAACTTGTTAAAGGTGTAGTTGTGTCACCCCAAACATTCTTCGATGGATATATGATGCTTATTTGAACGAGCGTGACACATGGAATAACACCTTTTGTCCTTACAAGATTAAAACACATAAAGGTAAGGTTGTAACTGGAGAAAGCTGTATATTACTAATTTCACATATAGGATCGGATGTATCTTAGTCCCTTTGACTTGAATTATGGCTAGATCAATATAGTTAATCATCAGGAAGCTGATCAGCATGGTTGATTGGTTACATAACCATAAACAGCCTTGAGGCAGTTCTCTCCCCCCCCCCCCTCCACCACATGCACAGACATACACATTTCAGAGGACATTTATATCATATCTTTGATATTTTTTGTCATTAAACATTCTGAAAGTTGACTTAGATGTAACTTGCATTTCATGGGAGTACCATTTTTCCATTTAATGCATACTGTTGACATGATTTGATTGTAACTCGCTAGACCGGAGATGTCTGAGTGGATATAAGGGCAGTGATGTGGTATTTGGTGTGAAGACCTCACCATAATATTTCATACTCTTGCATATGCAGGCAATTTTTTAACCCATGGTGTGACACCAAGTTTGACTAAAGCCAAGTGTAGTGACCCATGGGAAAGTGTAGCAAAGAAACTTAAAATTCTTTTCTCAAATTGGGGGAGGGTAAAGTTCCCCCATTAATGCCCCCCCCCCCGTATATGCCCTTGTTGTATTGAAGGTATATTACAATACTCATATCAACAAACGGTTTTGTCTTTTACAGCTGAATGAGGAGTATGACATTACCCCTCATAATGATATTTCATATTTCATACACTACTGTATGCAGGAAACCAATTCTCACTCTTCATATATGCCTAATAGTATCATATTGAAGATAAATCCTTACACATCAACAAAAGGAGTTTAAAGCCATGTGGTCTGATAAACAGAAGCAAGCTTATTTGGAGGAAAGGGGTAATATATACCCCCACAAAAAAGGGAGAGATAAGGTGGGATATCATTCAGTCTTCTGTAAAAGAAAAGTAAACGTGTCTGGTGCAAATGAATGGCTCAGTGGGGTTTGAGAGGAGGAGGGTTTTGTACAATGGAAGGTAGTTTGCACGGGTTTGACTTGAAATTGAGCCTCCTATGAAAAGAAAATCAAGCATGGTAGCAGCAAATAAATCAAGTATGGTAGGAGCAGATAAATGGTAAGCAGCAGCTGCTCCCACCCCTCATAGTGCTGAATGGTAGCTGTTGTGACAAACACATATTTTAGATTGAATTTTATTGAGTACCTATAGCTACAACTGTGTGTCTAGTAAAAGTAAATTATAATTTAAGGCCCAGTCATACATAGCAATCTGTGCAAGTAGTAAGTTTGCATCATGAAAATGTAGTAAATGGGCAAAGTAATTTTTAAGAAATGAATGGAACTCTAGAGAATTTTAAAATGGAACCAAAAAAGCAGTCATGTATGAGTTGCTGAGAAGTGTTTGAATCAAATACAAAAGTTTTGAACTGCCAGGTGATTGTCTTTGTTCTTTTGTTTTTTCTTTCTTCGAATATATCAATGCAGCCAGCTGAAGTCAAAGACATAGAGAAGTAAGATTTGATGATGCAAAACCTTTAAAAGACTTGAAAGGGCACTTGTTCAATCCTAGTTGGGCTAATAGCCTTAGCCAAAGAGGACAGCATGAAAGCATGGAAGATTAAATTGCCTATCCCTATCAGTGAGCCATAGAAAGTTCAGGGATATTTTTAAAGAAGAGAGTTAAGATTGACTAACTTACAGTTAAAGCTCTTTTGTGTAGGGTATGGAGTCCATAGGCCCACCCCTAGCCATTGATTAGGTTCAGGGGAGAAGCCTTTAAGAAGAACCAGGGAATAATACATATAACTGCTTCCTTCTTCAAGAACTAATAATAACTAGCAATTCAACTTTTTGCCTTAAATATGTAAAGATTCGAAAAGAATTGCATTTTAAAAAATAATTTCATTTGCAGAATTCATTCATTATATTAACTCTCAAATATCTGTGTTGTTCATCAAGTGTTACAACTTTTGTCCTGAAAAGAGATAAAACAGCTTCTAGTTAGAAGGAAACTGATGTTAAATACAGGAATATCAATAAACAGTATGTGGTAAGCACCTTGCACACAAGTAAAGGGCCTGTAAAGTGTCTGACAGGCACAGTTGCTTTTTCATTTTTGAGGTATCATTATGCACTGGTGTACACAGGGGGGGGGGGCATTGGGCCATGGCCCCCCTCATGGATGCCAATTTTTTTCTTTTTTTTTAGATCCTAAAAATATGTAATTTTTTAACACAAATTTTACTTCAAAAAGGTAGCAAATGTGGCACCAGATTGCAGGTAAGGAAACCTAATTTTTCAAAAATTTTCAAAGGGGAGGGGTTTTCTCCCCATGTCCCTCTCACTGATGCCAATTTTTTTTAAGTTCCAAAAACTACACAAATTTTGAAACAAATTTTACTTCAAAAGGTAACATATGTGGCACTAGATTGCATCTAAGGACACCTAATTTTTCAAAAATTTTCAAAGAGGAGGGGGAGACCCCTCCCCCAGGCCAAGGATCACTGATGCACTTTTTCTTTTACTTCCTAAAAATATGCAAATTTTGTAACACAAATCTTAAAAAGGAAGCACATGTGGCACCAGATTGCATCTGAGGACGCCTAATTTTTCAAAACTTTTCAAAGGGGAGGGGGAACCCCTCCCCCAGGCTGGCAATCACACAACAAACTGCATGGGGCCCCCCCTTGAGAGAAATCCTGCATACGCCGCTGTCATTATATATGTCACATCTCAACTGTACATAATTTCTTTCCAAGCTTTCACCTCGTACAGGAAGAGAAGCTAGTTTGGTTACCTCACAACAAGCAGTGGAACCTTGTAACATGCAGATGGAGTAATTATATATTATATGTTTGGTTCCTGCCTCCTTATGTTACATGAGTAATGAAACTTTCCATAACTCACTTTGTTTTTGAGGGGGGGAGCTGTTTGGGTTTGAGGGAAAAAATGATTTAATCGTATCAAGTTATTTATATCCCCCATCGCACAAGAGTCCCCAAGTCAAGGTCTCCAAAGCTTTCGATTTTAAGCACTGTTGATAGAAGCTTACTATGATGTAATTAAGCATTGTTAATAGAACACATGCAATGCCCCCAACCATAACAGCTCAAAATATTCCAGGTACTGCACTGAAGTAGAGTAGCCTTCAAGAATAGAAGTCTAAACACAATAGCAGGATGACTACATATGTTCTTCAAGTTAGAGAAAGTCAGAAAGTCAGAAAGTGTCTCCTGTACAATAAAACTGAGTTGCAAATAGTACAAAACTGCTTTTTTTTTAATTTCTGGCATGAATGGGGCAAACTTTATTCCTAGGTTTGGAATACAAATTTTCATGAATTCTGAACTGCACTCCTTCATCCCTGTGTCTCATTAGAATTACAAGTAACAGTAGTCACTGACACAGCATAGAACAAATACTCTCACTTGTTCCAAATAATTTGAGAAATTCTCAGGATTCCCTCTCACATTTTTCCACAACTCAAATGTTGCCTTTGTATTCCCACCCTGGTACCACTCCATTAACATATACCCTCCACAACATGGCCTCTTCCTTCCCAGTTTTGGGCGATGCATTTAACCAGAAACCAAAACTAAAATATGACTTTAATAATACTGCATTTAATATGTATACAATAGCAAAGGACTAATTTTTAAAAATCCATTCCTCACCCCTGGCCCACGACCTCCTCCCCTTAAAACCATACCGATCCACCCTAAGTTTGGGTATGCATTTATTATACTGTGGAAAAATGACTTTACTAAACAATAATATTCCATTTATGCACAATAGCAAAGGAATAAAACTTCAGATGTTCCCTGACCACTACCCCGCATGGCCCCCTCCTCCCCTTGTAGCCATGCCAATCCACCCTAGGCTTTGGGTATGCAGCTATGAAATTGTGTAAAATATGACTTAAGCAATAATATTACTGTTATATACAGTAGCAACAGCACCAATTGCAATTTCATACCATAATTCTCCTGGCCCCCACTGTAATCTCATGCCACCCACCTTGCTAATTTTTCTGTAAAGAAAATTAAAGATTAAAATGTTTCGCAGTTCCAGCTTGCTTCTCTTACCACTCCCAACCTTTAGAGACAAGAAGCAAATACGCAATTTCAATGTTACATGAACTGAACTGTGATTGGAAAGACATTCTTCATAAATTTTAAAGGGAGGCTGAACTCTTCCCAACTTTTCCCAAGTATTTCTTCATTTGATTTAAATTTCATTTAAAAAAAAAAAAAAAAATTTGGAGGGGGAACCCCCTCCCCTCAGACCCTCCCCCAGGACAGCAACTTTTTGTTGTGGCAAAGGAAGGACCCCTATTGCTGTACGAAAAATGCAGAGCATTTTACGTGGCATCAATGGTGCTCCCAATCACCAAAGTCTGGCGGCGCCAGTTGGTGGCGCTAAGCTTAGATAGTATTAAACAAGCTGTGTCAAAAATATTCACCCTCTAAAAAATCATCCGACCTTGGCATCTCTGTACTAACACTAGATCATTTCATTGTTGCCAATCTTGCCTGTCCTTGAGAGCAGTTACAGGACTTTGTCTTTATGGAAGTGCACTACTCATAGATGGTCATTTTATGAAGCGGCAAGAAAAATTTTTCAAACTTATTTCTTGCTTAAAACTGGGTCTGTACTCGTATACATTCAGCAAGAAATGTAACACAAAAACTTTCCTTTCAATAAACCTATCTTACATCCTTAATTTGAAGTTATTCCGTACCAAATTGATTGACTAACCTATTGAAAGCAGAATGGTTCTGAAAGTTTCTCAGATTAATTTTTCTGGTCTTAGAAGGAATTATAAGTGCTTACTGTTTTTATCATCAGCAGTTCACTGCCCCTTACCTAGAAGCTAGATAGCTAGATAATAACCCCCTTTTAATATGAAGTGGCATACTTTCACATATGCCTCTAAACATTGGGACTTCTCTCCTCAGTAGCATAGCTGTAGCTTGTTTTCTTTTATTTTATGAATAGTAGCCGCCTGTAAATGACTTTATCAGAAAGCTTGTGGGAATGACCATTGAATAAAGATACAATGCATGTACAGGGGATCCATATAAAAGGTTAGCCACTGGGATGCATAGTTGGTATATTTGAGTTTTCAGTAACAACCAATTCTTGTATGCACTGTACAACCCTGCCATATTTTTAGGCAGAACACTAAGACAGCAATAGGCCTAAACTTGGTTAATCTGGTAGATATAGGTCATATAGTTTAAATATGCTATGATATGGTTCGGTGATGGTTTCATATGAAAGCTTTCTCTCTCGGTTTTATTCCTAACCATCCACGCCCCTCTTGCCTTGTTTAACTTCTCTCATCATTACCTTTCTTCCAACTGCCATCTCAATACTCCTCATATTCCTTTGCCTGTCAGGGTCTCATTTGACCCTCCCCCAGAGTTTGTCGCCTTTGGGTAATTCAGAGTGTCACTCCTCATGCTTGCAACTTAAATGCAGAAACATATTCCCAAATTTGTATTTGAAATTGTGATTGCAGTCCAAATATTTGTTAGTCGGCCCCAACCATAGATTCTGAGGTTGTGTTTGGTCCTGACCACCCCCTGTAAAATATTCTTGGCTCTGCTCCTGCCTAAGTACAATTCTCTCCTTGAGCTGCTGATTCTTGGAAGTGCGTTAGTTAATTGGCAAAGCAAATCTTTTGACAAGAAATCAAATTGGTTTTGGTAAATATTCTGGAATCGTCATGTTAAAGTGATGTTCATGATTTAAATATGAGGTTGATCTATTGTAGATGATTGCATGTTTCATAGATTTAGAAATGTTAGCCTGGCATTAGGTGATATCACCCTTACTCAAATCGCCTACCACTGAACAGTGCAAAACCCAATGTCTGGCAGACAAGTCGGGATTTTACTTGATGTTCGCACCTACAGATTATAGCCTCTGGAAATCTAAGGCTATAATCTGTAGGTGCGAACATCAAGTAGAATCCCGACTTTTGAACCAGAAGTCGGGTTTTGCACTGTACAGTGGTAGGCGATTTGAGTAAGGGCAATTTTACGTAATGGATGATCTGGGAACATGAGTGTCTTCAAAGTAGAATTAAAATGCTAAATTGAGGTTGGTGACATGGTGTAAATTTAGGCCTTGATTGGTGAAGTGTTAGAGCAAAAATACACATACCAAATGCAGGACTATTGTTGTGAAAACTTGCTAGCCCTTCCTGTCGGGAAAGAAAGTCCCGTCAGGAACATCTTGGCTTTACTACTGGGGACTATGTTCCAAATCACCATGGGAGCTACGATTATGTCAACTGAACCATGGTCCACTTTCAGTTGAAAAGTATCCCCTGTATCTCTGATTGCTGGTGTGATGCAAGGGTCACTGAAAAGTTTGACCAGTTGACCACAGCCAGTTAATACAATAGTGCACATGTATGCCTCATTGACTGATTGATCATGGAGTTATTTTTTCATGCAGCATATGCCACATGGGATAACAGCAGGTAGTAAATTGAAGTGTTTTCTGTAAATTGTCTGCGTATTGTAGGCCTGTGTAGCATATTGGCTGAAAATTACTTAATGTGGAATAAAAAAAAAGGCCAGGTGAATTAAGGGCCACTTTTCCATTAGAAAGTGTCTCCTGGTTTACACAGATTTAATGGAACCAGAGGTTACTTTTAGCTAACCAGGATTCTGCTTATTTCAACCTTACAGATTACCTGTGAGATAACATGCCATGAATGCTATTTGTGACTTTTTCAGAGGATTCTTTTAACTGGCCATTTGCCTGTGTGCAGAGAGAAGAGTTTCACCAGCACTGGTGTAATCCCAAGGAAACTATGGATCATTTTGTTCTAAAGGAGGCTCATTATGCATCTGTGGATTGTGTGCACTTAATACAGGTTTGACAATTCTGTTTTTACTGTAAATCATGGGAAGTATTTCTCATAGATACTAAATGTGGTAAACTCAACTACAACTCCATTGAAAGAAATTAAAGAATTGTCAGAACTGAAGGTTTGTCTCTTTTGAGAAACATCTCTTCCCTTCATATCAAGGTTGGTTGGTTTGCAGGTGTTTGTGAGGTCATTTCTTTGCATTGTGACACTAATGAGGTTTTCAGTGTTTTAAGAAATATGTCAATTTCCCATAAAATGGAACACAAGAAGTTATTGATTCCTTGACATAGAGGAATCTATGCAATGGTGATGTCGTGTGTGTGTGTATGTAAATATGTGTGTATGTGTGTGTATGTATGTATGTGACGCTTGGCTTGTAAACACGCTATCTCAAGAACGGTAAGCTCAATGGATCTCATATTTTACATGTAGATACCCTTTATTAAGTAGATGATCCCTATTGTTTTTGGTGAAGGTCAAAGGTCATTTGGGGCCACCAGAGGTCAAACGGTAAACACCTTGGAAATTGCTTGTAAACTTCTCAAGTTGTGTAACTTCTAGGAATCTCATACTTGGCTTGTGAATGACCCATATTGGGAAGATAAACACTATTGTTTTTGTTGGAGGTCAAAGGTCATTTGGGGTCACCAGAGGTCAAAGGGTCAAAATCTTGTAAACACTATCTCAAGAAGCGTAACTGTGAGGGATCTCATACTTCACATGTGGATTGCCCATATTGAGGAGATGATCCTTATTGTTTTTGGTGGAGGTCAAAAGGTTATTTGGGGTCAGCAGAGGTCAAAATCTTGTAAACAATATATCTCAAGAAGTATAACTGTGAGGGATCTCATACTTAGCATGTGGATTGCCCATATCGAGTAGATGATCCTTATTGTTTTTTGTGGAGGTCAAAGGTCATTTGGGGTCACCAGAGGTCAAAATCTTGCAACACAATATCTCCAGAAGGGAAACTGAGGGATCCCATACTTTCTGTGTGGATTGCCCATATTAAGCAGATGATCCCTTTTGTTTTAAAGGAGGTCAAAGGTCATTTGGGGTCACCAGAGATCAAAAGGTCAAAATTTTTTCAACACTGTATCTCAAGAAGGATAACTGTGAGGGATCTCATACTTAGCATGTGGATTGCCCATATTGAGTAGATGATCCTTATTGTTTTTGGTGGAGGCTTAAGGTCATTTGGGGTCACCAGAAGTCAAAATCTTGTAAACAGTATATCTCAAGAAGTATAACTGTGAGGGATCTCATACTCTGCATGTCGATTGCCCATATTGAGTAGATGGTCCCTAGTGTTTTTTGTGGAGGTCAATTTTGGGGTCACCAGAGGTCAAAATCTTGTAAACTCTTATCTCCAGAAGGGTAACTGTGAGGTTTCTCATACTTAGCATGTGGATTACCCATATTGAGTTGATGATCCCTATTGTTTTTGATGGAGGTCAAAGGTCATTTGGGGTCACTAGAGGTAAAAATCTTGTAAACACTTTATCTCCAGAAGGGTAACTGTGAGGTTTCTCATACTTAGCATGTGGATTGCCCATATTGAGTAGATGATCCCTATTGTTTTTGGTGGAGGTCAAAGGTTAATTGGGGTCACCACAGGTCAAAAGGTCAAAATCTTGTAAACACTATCCCTAGAGGCATAACTGAGGGATCTCATACTAAGCATGTGAATTGCCAGTATTGAGTAGATGGTCCCTGGTGTCTTTTGTTGAGGTCAAAGGTCATTTGGGGTCACCAGAGGTCAAAATCTTGTAAACACCTTATCTCCAGAAGGGTAACTGAGGTTTCTCATACTTAGCATGTGGATTGCCCATGTTGAGTTGATGATCCCTACTGTTTTTGGAGGTCAAAGGTCATTTGGGGTCACCACAGGTCAAAATTTCAAAATCTTGTAAACAGTATATCTCAAGAAGGATAACTGAGGGATCTCATACTTAGCATGTGGATTGCCCATATTGAGTAGATGATCCTTATTGTTTTTTGTTGAGGTCAAAAGTCATTTGGGATCATTAGAGGTCAAAAAGTCAAAACCTTATTAACATGATATCTCAGTAGGACTGCTGTGAGGGATCTAATGCTTGTCATGTGGATGATTCATGTTTCTTTCAATATATACATATGTCAAGTCAAGGAATCACTAAATCCTTTTGGCTTTCTGGTTGCATTTACCAATTTATTGGATTTAACAACCTTGATCAGTTGGGATGGAGGCTGGCTCAGTGTTTTTGATTCCTTGCCAAAGACAGGCAAGGAGTCTATCTGATGGTGATGTCGTGTGTGTGCGTGTATGTCCGTATGTGTGTATGTGTGAGTTTGCTTGACATTCAGACTGAGGACCTAAACAATGGATTTTAGGTCTTCTGAAAGAAATTCAATATATTTCTCAAGTCCTCGAAAGTAGGTTAGGGTTAGGGAAGCAAACACAAAGGAGACAACAATGAGGTCCCCAGTTTGTATGTAAAACCTACTTGTGTGTATGTGTGTGTATGTGACGCCTAGCTTGTAAACATGATATATCAAGATAGCAATGACCGAAACTTTTTATATTTGGTACATAGATTTGTCATATTGAGAGGAAGAACCCTATTGTTTTTGGTGGAGGTCACAGGTCATGAGGCCACCCAAGGGTAAACTGCAAAAACCTTGTAAATGGCTTGTAAACACGATATCTCAAGATAGCAATGACCCACACTTTCATATCAGGTATATAGATTTGTTATATCGAGAGGAAGAACTCTATTGTTTTTGGTGGAGGTCAAAGGTCATTTGAGGTTACTGGAGGGTAAACTTTGAGAACCTTGTAAATGGCTTGTAAACAAGATATCTCAAGATAGCAATAACCCACACTTTTGATATTTGGTATATAAATTTTTCATGTTGAGAGGAGGAACCCTAAGCAAGGTAGCTCAATGTAGCAATGATGGATTCTCTTTATATTTAGTACATAAATTTGTCATGTTAAGAGGAAGAACACTAGTGTTTTTGATGGAGGTCAAAGGTTATTTGAGGTCACCAGAGATGAAACTGAAAACCTTGTAAATGGCTTGCAAAAACCATATCTCAAAATAGCAATGACACATGTGAGGTCATCAGAGGTTAAATTATGAAAAGTTGTAAAAAATGGTATAGTCAAGAAGAATAAATTTTAAGGATGAACCTGAGTGCAACAAAGCACCCCCTTTTGGCAAGGAATCAGTAAGTCTTTGGGCTTTCTGGTTACATATTTACATGGGGTATTGTAGGTTGAGATGTCATGGTATGCTGGCACCACTGTATCATTTTTGATTCCTTGCCGTAGGCAGAAGGAATCTATGCGATGGTGATGTAGTGTGTGTGCGTGGGTGTGTGTATATGTGACGGCTTTGCTTGTAAACACAATTTCTCAAGAAGGGTAACTCCGAGGTATCTCATACTTGGCATGTAGATTGCCCATATTGAGTAGATGATCCCTATTGTT
>WURT03111808.1:0-12039 GCA_009936505.3 Holothuria glaberrima
ATTTTTTTTATGCTGTGCTCATGGCTCAGTTTCATTACATTTAGCAAGGAACCATAGTGCCCATTGGGCTCTTGTTACAAAAGTGGATATGAGAACAAGATAGTGAAGCTCAGCCTGGGTGAGGTTTGCTGTAAGGATTCTGTGTATGCCTTTGTAAATTAATGTCGTGTAGTATGCGGATAGGTAGTACAGTGTAGATTGATACTGACCGCCATTTTGTTGTTTATAAGATCGCCTACTGATGGTGCAATACCTCGTTTGCATGAAAGTTAGACATTGCACACGACACCTAGTCTGGTTTCCCCTCTCATCAGTGATTGGTCGTTTATTTATGGCATAGTACTTCCAGCCAATCAGCAGCCTATCCCATAGTAATAGACTTTCTTTTGTCCTAGATTCCCAGGTCCCTTCCTTCCTGTTTCTTGTCATGTGTACATGCTCGCTGTCACGAATTCCCACACCACGTTGAAAGTTCCACGTGGAAGCTGTATCCCATAATTTCCCTGGGTGTGGCCTTATTGGTCAATACAATATTGCTGTATTAATTAATATTTATTTTGGAGTATACGTCACAACTTTTAACCAATCGGGGGACTGCACAGGATTCCCTATACTGCCACGAGATACACGAGGGCCTGGAAGCCCAAGCCTCGCAAGCTTGTCAGTGGTACTGCAGACCTCCAAGACGAAGCACGAACTCACCAGTATATATCTGATTTCTGTAATATGGCCGGCCTTTTAATTCTTCGTAATTGCAGTTTTTTTGAAGGAAGAATAATAATCAGCAAATAAAATCAAGAAGAATCGAGTGAAATCAAATCAACTTGAACTCTAGTTTTTTGCCTAAACTGTGTCATCTCTTTTATGGAGCTCACCCCCAATCCTTCGCAGGAGAGATTAGCCCAACATTATTTAACATTAATGATAGTCACCTAGGGAAGTGTCATCAATGCTCACTTGAATACATCAGTAGGCAAGGTAAGGCATGTGAGTGATCGTTCATCTTAAAATCACAAAGTGTGTATTTTCAATTTAGAACCAAAGACACAGTACTGTAGTATAGATCATTTGAAGGGACTGCTGATCCCTGTTAAGCATAATTAATTTGTATCATATCATATTCACCAGGACCTATCGGGCTGAAAAAATACGGCACAGTGGTAAAATCTGAGTTATTAACTGTGAAACAATTCAAAAAATACCTACAGTACAGTACCTACAAAAGAGCAACTACATGCAAGTGAGCATTGAGATCATGCTGAAAATTTTGAGACTAGTAGAGTGACAAACAGTCATTGCAGACTGAGTAAGGACACACTGATGTAAATGGCCGAAAAAATTCTGATGGGGGGAGAGTGCAGGTGTTCATGAAAGACCCCTCTGATTATGACCTTGGGTACAAGATGGAATCAAAGCCAACTGCAGCCTCACCATGCCGTACGTAGTTTACAAGGCCACATGTAAGAAAGTTTGACATTCCAAGTGCACAAGATTGCAAAAAATCACATTTAAGCACAAATTTGTCACCATTTGGCAAGCTTTCTGTATGTTCCAGCTACTGTAGTATGGATAAAATAGACAATTTGAGTACACTCCAAAAGTATTTAATGATTTTAATTTATCCTGGGGCGTACAGTACAGTAGTTGAGCAGTCAATCACAGGTCACCTGTAAAATAGTAAGTGTCTGTAGTGTCCTTTTTTCATTTCTTTACTACAGTTAATTGTATTGTGTACACCTTTTGCAGTGTTTTGACATTTTGTGACCTTGTATGTGTCATGTACAGTACGCCTATGTTAACTTTCAAAATACCCAAAAATGAGTTTTTAAGCAAGGATTGGTATAAGACTTATTTCACTAGTGTAGGAAACATTGATATGTACTTCTGTGCTTCTGTGGCTGACTATTAAGGGGTATTGTGCTGTGCTGGTTTGACCCTATAAAGTACAGGTATATTACTTACTAACACTGGAAATTTATACAGGTACTGCCATGGGCCTTTTGTAATACTCATGAGGTATTTTGCTGGTTAGGATGCTTGTTCACACCTTCTTGCAATAAGCTACCAAGGAGTAAATATCCCTTGCCCATTTCCTGTTTGCTATCTCTTCTACTGTCCCATATAAGTACAAGTGATTGTTTATTGAAGCATACACACAACCCTTTGTTTGACTGGAACTACTGTGGATTAAGCCCAAAAGCAAATAAACTTCTTCTGGCACTTTTGTATGCTCATAGTGGGATATCAAACATGAGTTGGTTTGAGAAATCCGGTGATCGCCGGTGTTTTAGAGCTAAAGCAGCATCCCAGGATTTGCAGCATGTGTACATATACATGTACCATTGTAGATCTATAGATTTGGTACTGTATGGTATGGGCTGCACAGTATCCAGTAGGGCACAAGTTTACAATTGAACAATATTTCAGCCAGATAATATCCAAAGTTCAGTTGAAGAAGTGTTAATACTCAAGTCTCACTTTACAACTGTTATTGAGGAGGGCATGCATTCTGTAGGGTAAATGTGTGCTTTTAAACTTTTGCTTATCCTTCAGGTTTAAGAGATGAGATAGAAGAAATAAATCGCAAGTTTATGGCTTGCTATGCAGCTGGAGACTTCAACGCGGTGAGCAACTTTTACACTGAAGATTGCAGATTTATGGCACCAGGTTGCCCTATGGTGACTGGACGTGATGGTAAGCTTCAGTTTACAGCCAGGTATCCATCAAGGCTTTAACCAGCTATGTGTCTTGCTGTCTGTGCAACAGAGACAGCAAAGTTGTAGTAAAGGAGACGGTCAATTTCTGCAGGATGCCAAAACATTAGTAGGCATAGCCTTCAGTTTGAGTACTGTATTAATTAATATAATGTTGCTCAGATTCAATGGATTCAAAACTCAAGACTTTGCAATGCAAACACAACACATCACCAGTGGTCACAGGAGGATTTTCAAACACAACAAGTGAGGTGCCCAATTTCGTAATGGCCAACTATGGTCCCTAGAATATACAGTATGGGGCAGAAGTTAGGTACAGTAAGCTGCAGTAGGTTATATTATCATCCCCTCTCATCTTGCGCTCTTTGTTCTGACTCACAATTCATTACTCTACATGATTTTCTCCCCATATACCAGGGGATGGAGTATTCCATCTACTGTAGCTTTATTACATCTATGGTGTTGAGTTAGTGAATGAAGCACCTAAATAATATTTGGGGCTTGTGCAACTGATTGGCCTTAGTCATGTGTTAGAATATGGAGCTACACATACTACCATAGTACCGTAGCTCTATGGTTGAAATGAACACTGGTACATTAAGTCTCCAGAAAGAATTTATACCTGGACCTATCCATTCATTAAATCTCAGAGATACAGGGTAGATTGAGCAAGCTAGGCAAGGCAGGGCAGTAAATTAGGATGTGTGTATCATTGTACCTGACCACTAAGGCCTATATACTCTGGTTAAACGTACGTGCCCCAATATCCAAGGGTACAGTTAGTTAGATGGGATTTTACGACACACCAACACGATTGTGTTATATAGTGTCATCTAGAAAAGAAGAAGGTGCAATGTTGGGGTACAAAGGTACAAGTGCTGTACTCACTATGTGTTTCCTGGCCAAGTCTTTGTTGTCCATCTTACCATTTTCTGTGAAGTACAAGAAAAATAGATCTAGAGTTGAAGCTATGGTGGGAGCTGCACCAGGCAAGACAGCCTGAGACAGCCTGAGACAGCCACTGCCATCCACTTACTGTACATGGTTAAGGCCCAATATGTACCAGTACAGTATTTTACCATCCAGTATTGTCAAATGCAGACTAGTAGCCTACTGTACCACCCAGGGCTATACCTCTTACAGTTTACATGTACACTTGAACTGGGAACAGTGTTCGATTTCCCCAGTATTGCATCGCAAAATGCGATTCAAAATGAAGGAACTGCAAGATATTTTCAGGACTGTGCCGCACATTATGTGATGCAAAATTCTAGTCCGATTTAGGATTACATTCACAGAACTCAATCCTGGTGATCACTAAACACTCAAAAAATTCAGTTGGAAGAGCTTCAAATGATGTCTAATTTCATTTGGATCCCTTAATACGTGTGAGTAGTGAAATATACAACATAACACACTGTAGTGGAAGCAGATTTGGAGCATATACCGTTGTGTAGGATGTGGGTGCTGATGTGGCATGATTGTGGCTGTATTTTTCATTTCTTAAAGATTCCAATTTATTAACCACATCGATTTCATAATTCATTGTTGTCTTGATCACAGCAGCATCCTCGGTTCAATTTTCAAAGCACGACAAGAGATGGAGCACTGTATGGCAGACTGACTTGGCCAAGTGGCTAACACAACACTCAGTGATGATTAGTAGACGGCAATCTGCAATGGCAAGGATTATAAGGGGATAATAACAAAATACTAAGAAATGAGAATGCAATTCTGCAAACCTAATATGATGAATATAGCTCGAATCAATAAATAAACATTAGTTGTACACTTTCATTGCTGCATCATTACTTGACCCATTCTTTTAGCAATTACAAAACTGCTACTCAATATTGGAGAACTGCTATGCAAAACAAATATTGCACAGCAATTGTTGCTATTCAATTTTTTTTTGGAAGAAATGGAACACTGGCTGGGAGATATTAAGATTGTTTGGTTTTGAAGAGAGTTCGAAAAAATTTTTCTTTTTCTTTTTCTTTGGCAACTTCTCACTTCAGTCAAAGAGCTGTGACATCTGAAGAAATTTTCTTTCATTCAAGGTTTGACTTGATTAATTGTAGTTTACTCTTCTCTGTAGTATACTTGTAGTGTAACTATGTGTGATTTTTTTGTTTAGCTACAGCAAAGATGTTCCAGACTGACTATGAGTCAGGATTTAAAACCCTCAAGTTGGTAGAAGAAGAGATAGGAGAGGCCGGTGGAGAGGTCATCTATTCAAGGGGAGTTTACACATTCTTTACTGCAGATGGACAAGAAGGAGATGTTGGAAAGTAAGTGCAGATGAGTTTAAAGATAACTTTTAACTGACTTCCATTAAGTACAGTACATACTCATACTCTCATACTTTGGCAAATTTGACTGTCCTCATACTTGTGGACAGGGAGTGCCAGGATTTGCCCGGGGCCGGGGGCCAGAAACCCAAAGGTGGATAAAGGCAGTAGGTTGCCAGAAGCATTGATGCAAATTTAAAACTTTTGTTCTCGACTTATGCAGTAAAAAAATGTGATATGTACACAAATATAAAACCATAATAACGAACAAACGTTTTCGAAGATTCACATCTTCCTCATCAGGTGCAATTATATACAAGTTTGAAAGTTCACAGTAAAAAAAAAGTTACATAATCCATTCGTTCAAAATACAGAAAAAGTATAACTCATTTATCTATTTAAAAGTTCTTGTGATAAGAACATATCTTACATTGGTAAGACCAAGCGGCATTTGTCTATCAGGATTAGTGAGCATTTATCTGGAAAATCAGCTATCTAAGACCAGGTACTTAATTGTGAAAAATGTAGGTCTTCAGACAGTAAGAACTTTTCTATTCTGGCAACTGGCAACTCAGATTTCAAAATGAAAATCGAAGAAGCACTGTTCATTAATAAGTGCAAACCCACTCTGAACACACAACTATACCATCATGGATCAAGTTATACTCTTTCTGTATTGTGATGTATTTTGAACGAAAGGATTATGTAACTTTTCTTTTTTTGTGTTTTCCTTCTTGTGTTTATTTGCTGGTTTAATGGTTTTATAACTGTACAACCCTTCCTAAACTCTATACATGTACACAAATATGTTCTTTGTCAAAAGCTTTACCTACAGTGTTATTACTCAAATACTGTAGGTCAAGGGCAGAATGTGTTATTAACAGGTAGACACAAGTTAAATTGGGTGTTACATTGGTGATTATGAGAGTTGAAAGTAACTTAAACAGTGAATATACAGGGTGCAGGCTGTATGTGATATATTCTGTGCAGGTGTTGTAAGTGCTGAAAAAGTGGTGGCATCTTTTCCATGTCTTTGTCTATGAACTCAGCTGATAATATATGGTGTGATTATAGTTGTTGAGTACATTGTCCCAGAATATCCCCCTCCCCTGTATCCGTGGCTACATTGAACCAGCTTAAATCAGCCTGTTTAAAAGAGGATACAAAAAATCCTCTCTAGTTTCATTAAATAGCTGTGTACACATTTTGCTTTCTGAAAATACAGTACCTTGTTAATGCTTCATGCAATGTTTGACTGACTGTGATTTTTAAATTGTTTTGCTACAGGTATGTTTATCTCTGGAAACGTGTGGATGGTCAGCTGTATTTGTATACTGACATTTTTAGCAGTGACAAGTCTTAGAAGAGGCTAGAATAAGATGACTGTAATAGTATGGTAGATGTGTAATATCCACCTGTATCTGAAATTACTTGTGGGGAAATTTGATTATTACATGGGGAACAGGTCAATTTTTATATAACTTTGTTGCATACAGTACCACCTCTGCACAATTCCATCATAGTCTAAGTTCACTGTCTGTCTGTCTGTCTGTCTGTCTGTCCGTCTGTCTGTCTGTCTGTCTGTCTGTCTGTCTGTCTGCCTGTCTGCCTGCCTGTCTGTCTGTCTGCATTTTTTATTATTTATCCATTTATTTATGTACAGTATTTCAATACTGTACTTGTGTATTTTGCTATATTTACAGTACTTGCCATATTAGCCATCCAATGAATTTGTTTAATCACATTGCATCTTGGACTGCCTTATCTTGCTTCTAAAAGAGCAGCTGTTGTTAACACTAGGTATGAAGTAATTACTGTATCACATTGTTCATATTTTCATAGGATTTTTATTGTCTTCTCACTGCTTCCGGTGATTCTGCCAGTTTAAACAAAAAATCAGTTTTAAGATAATTCAAGTTCAAAATGTATTCCTGAATATACTATAAGCTGCCAACAATTTTGATTGTTTCATATTCAATTCTGAAAAGTTTCTAAAGTTCCCCAGTGTGATTAAAAGAAGGGTCTAAGCAAAATTGGAGGTTGATGTGGTTAAGTGTGACCAAAAAAAAAGCATTTTGATAAAATTTGTAATCAATTTTTATGTGTAGTTCTTGAGATATGCATGAGCAGATGAAGTTCTCACGTTTCCAAAGTATCTTGAAATCATGATGCCTTGCACAATCTTTATCCATACAACCAGTGTTCCAGTGACCCATTCTGACATTTGTTAGACAGAATTCTGACGTCTAGTATACCATAATGCCGTCTTATTAATTTTTGGTAGTTAGTGACGATGATTTGCAACATTTTGGGGGCAAGTTTCCCCTGTGCCCCTATGGTGAGCCACTCGTTACTCAAAGTAAACCTGAGGCAAGCACAGGTGACATCATAGTAATACATTAGTCAACACTGCAATGTTAGTCTTGTAAATTTTACACCTCAATAAACCCATGCATGTCACGACAACCCCACATTTCCTGTGGTACCGTAAATTTATATCTTTACCTATTTCAAGGTCACAATGTTCATTGTGAAACAAAGAAAAAAGTTTTGCCCATCAGTGTGAGGAGGAGATGATATCACTCCAGCTTGCTTCAACTTCACTGTTTGTGTCTAGAAGCATTATCTGCCAATATCTGGAGAACCACTTACCCGTACATGATTTAAATGAAATTTTACCAGGATTCCTACATTGCTATAGGTTCTCTTCAGTCCTACATTTCAAAACTAATTTTTTGCTCAAACTCTTCCTTTAATGGTACTTTGTTGCTCTAAAAGAGTTAATCAGAATTCAAGGAAGGTGAATGTGTTTATAGCAGTTTAAAATACTGCAAGTACAGTAGTATCAAATTCTTTACATATGGTACAAAGAAGATACCACATGTACATAATTTTTCCAAAAATCTGAAATATCTTCCAAACTGTGTACATTCATTTTCTTGTTAGTTTTGGGGCAACCAGAGTGTTCATAAATACGAAAACCTCAAGGTCACAGTGGGCGTGTGCTATTCATGCAAAAAGTATCTGGAGCCGTCTTTGACAAAATCATGTCATCACTTTAATTTTGAAAGTGCCTGTTTTTCTAGTGGGGGACTTATTACTATTTTTAACCCCGTTTGAATCATTGCGAAGAGATGGTGCAGCTAAAATTCAGTACTACGTACATGTTTGTTAATGGTAGCTGAGGATCACATTTGTTTATTTTTGAAGCCGTAATTTTTTTGCATTATGGAAAACAGACGTAAATTGATCACAGAATTCATGATACTGTACCATGAAGATGACAAACTGTTCTGAAGTAATCAGGGTTTATGGAATTCAGAGCTTACAGTAGCTATGTTTTATTTACATTGAACCACATACAGTAAATCAATAATTTGTTTAACATAACAAAAAATTTGTGATTTTAAAGAATTTGAAGAAAATAAATAACCACATGGTCTGATAGTGACATGCAGCAGACTGCCAAGTTGCTTTAATACAAAATAGGAGAAACTTTTGGAGAAAATGGAAAAAAGCAAATTTGGACAACAGGTGGCTTTTTGAACGTAGGAAAATCATGAAATTATGTAATCAGTCATGTTAGTGAAGCTTTTAAAGATGTTTCATGTCATTTTCATTTGAGTAGATAAGATATTATTTTACAATTATTTAAAATAAATATGTCACAGACATGATATGGTCTTCCCTTGAACTGTTAAACATTCCTTTTTGATTCCTTGCTGAAGGCAAAAGAAATCTATGCAGTCACGATTGTGTGTGTATGTGTGTTTGTGAAGCTTGGCTTGTAAACAGGATATGTCAAGATAGGATGAAGGATAATTTTCATACTTGGTTTATAGAATCATTGTATTAAAGGGAAATATTGTGTCTAAAATGCACCCACATGGCATGCAAAGAAAATATCTCAAATCATTATTAAGCCATTCATCCTCAAAACCAGCAATAGATGTATCTCCCCAAAATATTATGCATTTACAATAGTAACGGATGTTGCATCCTTTGATTTTTTGAAAGTTTGGGTGAACAGGCTATTTTTGCACAACAAATAATCAAATTTCTTTCTGTGAGAGCCTTACTTCTTGAAAAGAAAGCAATTGTACTGCCTTACAGTATTTTGAATTGTCTATCATTCTGTAACAATTAATATTGGTTTAAAGAATATGAATATTCTCTGTAAAACAAATGCAATATTTTCCTATAAGAGGAAGATCACTATTTTTAGTGAAGGTCGAAGGTCATTTGAGGTCACTAGAGGTAAAATCCGAAAACATTGTGAACATGATAGCTCTAAGCAGGAAGCATGGATGCTTTTCATTTAAGGCTTGTGGATCTCAAAAAACCTTGTAGATTTTGGTAAAGGTCAAAGGTTATCTGAGGTCACTGAAGGTGAAAATATAAAATTCTTGCTTGTGAACACAGTATCTCAAGATAACAGTGATAGACAATCTTCATACTTGGTATATGAGTTTATCATATTAAAGGTAGAACCCCCTTGTTTTCAGTTGAGGTCAAAGGTCATTTGAGGTCGTAAGAGATAAAAACCGAAAAACCTTGAAAAACATGATATTTCAAAACAAGGATCATGGATCCTTTTCATATTTAGTGTATAGATGAGTTACGTTTAGAGAAAAGAACCCTCTGTGTTTGTTGGAAGTCAAAGGTCATGAGAGGTGAAACTACAAAAACCTTGTAAACTAAAGAGACAGGAAGTGGAACCTCCAAATTGTGTCCTGCATTTGGTTACAAAGGAAAATCATTCCAAAGATAAAATTATAGAGAACATTTTTTTCACCACAAGCATAACTGTTTTAGCAATAATTCCTATGTGAATTACCTACAGTAATTATGAACATGTGTAAAGGATGCTGTGACTATGGGATGATTAGAAATACTAACTATATGCTGAACGAGTTCTTTGATGGCATAGTGGATTAGAGCTTGGTTTTCATGCAGACAGTCCGAGGGGCGAATCCCTCCTAGGACATGTTTTTTTTTTTTGTTTTTATACCTTTTTTGTAAGGTTCAAAGGTCATATGAGGTCTGCAGGGGTCAAAATGTGAAAACATTGTAAAAATGAAAAAGTCAAGAAGTGTAAATTTGAGGGATGAACTGAGTCAGTGCAAGAAAATCATTCTCTTTCAGCAAGGAATCACTGGGCCTTTGAGCTTTCTGGTGATGATATGGAACAATGGAAATCTTTGAAGTTTGCATATTTTGGTAGATGGGCTGAATCTTTTCAGTATTGCACAAAAGAATGTTTGCTGCATGCATTTGCATGTGATAACAGTATGATGTATTTAAGTGAATGTATTTAAGTGAATGTATCACAGGAAAGCAATAAAGAGCTCAACAGCAATGAAATGATAGCATAACAGTAATAAGCATCCTTAGCAGTTATTTTATGCCTCTTAGTGACTGTAAACATGGGAGGAACTAAGAAGGGTGAATGTTTTACATCTCCAGGACGGCTTGTTACCAATTCAGCGCATTTTAACCCAAAATCTTGTGACTGGTAAGCTTGAGTGCCGCAATTATGCCAATGCCTTCATCCACTTGGCCAAAGAGCCATGTCATAAGTTTGTCTTGCAAGATTTGCACAGCACCAAGCGGTAATATTGCCACTGGACTCGTATCCAGTCCTCAACTTGCCTATGTCAGTATGCCTAGCTAGCCCCTTCCCTTTGACCTTTCATGGAAACTTGCACTACAGTGTTGTGGTCCATTTTTAACGGTAATATATAGTGTTATTTAAATTCTCACATCACCAATATAAAGTCATGCTTCACCCTTCTTCTTGACACAATTGTTTCTGCTTTTCTGATAATTTTTATCAGAATTGACACCAAGTTAAGACAAAGCAAGCCTATGATTTGTTAGTCCTTTAACAGGTGATGCACCGCCCATGATGAAAGTTTCCTTCCGGTTGTGATGATTCTGATGAATATGATTCACCTTTTCTATGAATAACCATGGCAGTAGTTTATAACATATTCCGATGTTGTTGTCCGGTTTAATTCAAAATACATTTTAGCAGCCACGGTTTTGCGCAGGTTGTTGGGGTCAGTAACTGGCCTTTTTTTGAAGGACATGTTCTGTGGCAGTGACATTTCTCAATCTATCAAGTCAATTGGAACACCTTATTCGTCTGCATTCTACTGACTCCCCTTTTCCCAAACTAACAACCTGTTACTTTAACTTTTTGTCCAAAAGTGTAACTGTAACCCAAACCCTTCTTGCCTTCTTGATGTATTCGCAATCATTCACAAGCCAGGCTTTGTACGCAGCAATAATTTTGGTGGAAGATTTGGTATAATTTAATTCAAAGAAAATAGAAAGTGTAATCTTTGACTCCAGAAGTTTCTAGTGAGGGCTCACGTCACCATGCACCCCGTAGCTACGTCACCTCACATTGGCGTCAGAAGTGGGAACCGGGCCAAAAATCTGCTTAACCAATTAAAACTCGTCAAACGTAGTAGTGGGCTTGCAGAATATTTACAACAAATGTTTGGACATGAAGTCCACAGTGCTTTCATCTAATAGTGCATTTCCTGTATAATCCATCTTAAAACCTTTACCTATGACTGTGAATTGATGCTTAATGTCAGTAATTGGCTGGGAAATCATGTGGATGCCGCACTTACTAGAAAAATATTCGCTCCCCAGACTTAAAAACAACAATTGTCTTAATGCATTTCAGTATACCTTAGCCCCTCTAAAGAATATTTGCCCCCACCGGAAGCTATCTTCCCCCGCCCCTTCAGTACCTTATCAGGCCAGGGAGGTGATCAGGCTAGGGGCCTGATTCAGCTCTCGCTTCCCTTTGCTTTGGAAGATGACCATAGATATACACTACTGGTTCCTAGGTCTCGTTTTCTCTCCAAAGGTTACAGTGGAAAAGACATGTAGATCAATTATTGTAAAAGTGCATAAGCGTATGAAGCAATATGAAAGTGGGGGGGGGGGGGAACAATTTTTGGACTGTGCACCTCGCCCTACCCCCTAGACCAAAACATACATTTTTTATGTGAAAT
>WURT03111819.1:0-30264 GCA_009936505.3 Holothuria glaberrima
ACATTTCTAGTTTTTTGTTTGTCTCATGGTATTTTGAAACTATATTTTGTGGTTTCCTTTCTACATGAAAGTCACTTGACCTTAAGTTGTTTGTCTTACGTATGATTTTATTTTCAAAAGCCAAATGTGTGTTTGAAATGCCTGAAGCAATATTAAGACCCAGATACTGAAAGTTTTTGTGTATTAGTGCAGAAATACTTACCTCATTCATACTTCATACAAACCTGTAAGTCATTCAGGCCTTAAGTAAAAAAGCTTTCAGAAGTTTCTGAAAAAACTCACTATAGAAAACAAAATAATAAGCAACATTGGCATTATAAATGACATTGTAAACATTGCAGATGTGCATGGCTCTCCATGCCCTACGAATTTGTAAAAACTTGCTAATTTTTTCTTTGTTTCAAAATTTTGAGGATATGTTTGTCTCACTGTAATAACATAAAAATAAAAATGTTCCAAAAAAAATTAGTTAGAGGGCTGAATAGAAACAATTTTTTAATAATCTCTCCCCCCTTAATATCAGTGCTCAGAATGAATATTACAATTAAATGTTGCTTATATGCATTTAGAAACCACACGTATCAAAAATCAATACATATAGAAGAATAAGGTATTGGTCACCGGAGGTCGTGTGGACTGATTGTTACATCAATTAAGAAGGGTATTAACAAATGCAGAACAGACCTCAATTGTAAGAAAATATATGATTGTCCATTAAACAATCTCTGTGCCTTTTTGGCTGTCTGAATGGAAATTTGGTTGCCTGAAAGGAAATTTTCAGTTACCCTGAGTGCTATCTGCTTTCTTCTTTTGTGAAAGAGGGTTGCCAATGAGACAACCTGTTGTTAGTTACCTGTCCAACACAAATTTTGTTTGTCTTGGGCAACTGGCAGTGGACAACTGTTATAATGAAGCCTTGCAGAATGTAGTAGGACAATTAAATCTTGCTAACAACATATGCATGTACAGGAGATATATCCTGCATGCCATTAAGTCACTGCAATTGAAGAAGTATATAATGAAGGCCTGCCATTCACTAGAGATCTAATTTAAGGCTGATTCATAGCTGAGTGCTATAAAGGTATGAAAGTTTGACGCTGTTCAACTCAGAGCTATGTCCATAATTGGCTGAGAGAAGTGAGGGGTGGCCAAATATAGTTCATGTAGCTTTATAGCACATTCAATTTAGAAGAATAAACTAGTATTTATGTTTGATGCCTTAACAAAGAAGGATATCCAATCTATTGTCAGAGATCCTTCCTCAATACCATTCCCTGGATTCTAGCTATATTTACAAATGATCCAGTTTCCTAAAATTCCAGATCGTGGTTTTGTTGGGGTAATTCCCACATTCCACTGTATGCAATGTGCAACTTGAGCTTGCAGTGTTTGCTTACAACCTTCTTCACCATGGTGATGGCAACTAGTAATGACTTCAAATGTGACTGGGAAGTCTATGATAAGCTCTTACCAATGGAAGTTAAGTGGCTTGGCATTCTTAGTTGTAACTGTCTTCATTTGTTTTAAGTATAGTTTTGGTCATAAAGCTGAACGCACATGGATTACAGAAAACGCGAAACACAACAGGAAAAAACACGTTTCCTGTTTTTGCGGAATGTTGTTTTGCGAAGCAATCACTGCTTGATTTGCGAAAGAAGTGTTTAGCTAAACGTGTTTCGGACAAAAATGCTAATTTTGGTTTCCGTGAAACGCACACGGACGTCAGCGCAAAAATATGTTTTCTGTTTTGTGTTTTGCATTTCTGTTATCTGTGTGTTCGGCTTAAGACTAGTATCAGTTACATAACTAGTAGAATATTGCGTTCTTAAAGTGCAAATTTCCTCATCCAAGACAGTTCTTATTCTCCAAACTGAGTTACTGTCTTTAGCTCCTCATTGTGTAGACAAAAATGTAGTTTAACTGATTAAGGTTATATCTTTAGCATGGAAGGCCCTAATGTGTAATCAGAACACTTTCTCTGCATGCTATCAAATGTTAGCTTGTCTGCATCTATTGAATTTTTCTACTCTAACGTCAATCAAAGAGCAATCCCCAATTAAGAATTTAGTTGCCCCACCCAAAAATGTACTAAGGTTTATGAGTGTCTGTCTTTAACTACTGAAGTGATTCCTTTGTAATTAAACATTACCATTTTATGAGCCTCCCCTCCCCCCTCAAAAAAAAAGAAAAAGATGGATAAATTACTAAAGGTGAGAGGATAATGGTCTGTTTAGTAAGTACTCTGTTTGACTAAGCAAATGGAAATATGCAAGTAACATATTGTCAAGCTGGCATTAAGCATTAACTCTTTTTAGCTAGGAGCATTAACTCTTTTTAGCTAGGAGCATTAATATTTGAGCTAGTTAAAATCAAATTTGGTTCTTTGTCAGTTCAAAGAGCCATTCCAGTGGAAAAAGACCATTGCTTACTCCCACATGAAAGCTGTGCTCTTTATTGTTGTTTTGATCATGAATATTCATAAGATGAATCAGTGCCTCACCCTATCCACACATGATGTCATGCATGATATTAAATCACAAGACTTCTAACCGTAACCTTATTTCATGTCTTCTCCCTAACCCTAACCTTGAAACATTTATGTCATGCACGATATGCATGTTTCGAGACAAGACTGTGACACATTACAAAACAAAGTGTAAGGATTTGGTGAGTGCCTTAATATTATTCACCCAAGCATCATTTCCTCAATTCATCTGTTTCAATAATGCACAGTCCTTAAGCCTTTCATAAACACAAAACAGGAAGTAGTGTTTTATTGAGATGGATAATAATAAATGAAAATAAGTCCAGTTTGGCTCATTCTGATTTTAATAATGCCTTCATAAACTTTTTATTATTAACTTTCTGAGCTGTTCATGTTTCTTGTAAATGAAATTTTGATTTAGTTTACTTTCTGTTCTTGCATATGTTTTTGAAACCTTTAATATTCACATTGCTGACATATACTTACCCCTTCCTTTCCACATGGAAGGTGGGGGGGAAGCATTGCTACATACCATGAAAAGATACAGGACTTTTTGAATAAACTAGAGACTTGCTATAACAATTCCTTGTTTAAACAATGAGGTGTAGGAGTTGGAAAATGTACAAGACATTGTTGTGAAGAAAGATGTGAAGGTGAAACATATCAAGTTCTGTATGTTTTGGATTTACATTGATCAGTGAATGTCATGGAGTGAATATGAGTTGGGTGAAAAAGGGATGAGGGATGAGACTTTCCTGTAAAAAAATAGATATGTCCAACATGGTATTGGCTTGATTTAGTCCTCGCATGGTTGTATTTTCGGTATGAGCTGCATATACATGTTAGGAATGAAATGCTTTTTTTTTTTTTTTTCATTTTTTTCCACTTAAGTAGACAAAACTACTGTGTACAAAATAGGACGTCATTTAGGGAGTTGTGTAGACCATGCAATGTTAGGGCTTTTTTCCAGTAGGTGGTGTGTAGTTCTTGCAGTCACCCTAATTTTGATAACATTTCTGTGTCCATGTATGGTTCTTTCTAATCATGTGACAATATCTTTTCTATCAAACTGTTAAATTGTGGCAAGATGAGGATTTGCTTTATGTTTATTTATGTAATATTTATGAAACATCATGAAAGCTACTTGTCAGCAAATTAAATGAGAAAAGATTTGAAAGATATGATGTTTTAAAATGAAGACAGGCAACTTCTTAAATATGCTGCTAGCTATTATTGAAGGTGTCAATACCATTTCTGTACTCTGTCTAAATTATTCAAATTCTTCCAAAAAACAGAGAGCTTGAGCTAGTAGTAGTCATTGAAATCCCAGAATTGAAGTATAAATCCTTTAGCTTGTTATTACAGTTCAGAGAACACCATGGATGTTGATACATGTTTATTACATTTTCAGTTGTATTAAACCAATTCTTTTTCTCTCCATCGTAACAGAGGCTAAAGGAGAGGTTTAACCTTAACATGCCCCATCGTTTCAAGGTCCACAACTACATGAGCCCGACCTTTTGTGATCATTGTGGGACCATGCTCTATGGGTTATTTCGACAGGGTCTTAAGTGTGAAGGTAATTATTCTAGTACCATTTGTAGTAATTTATTTACTGAGGAAAATCGAATGCAATCCCGTCCAGCTTGTACTGCGGCAATTTTTGCACAAAAGGCTGAATAAATATTTCTCCTAGTAGGTATGCTGATCACAGTGTGAAACCAGTTTTTGATTCCTTTTGGTGTCACATCATGCATTGCAATGTTTGGGTGGGACTTAAATTTATGAATGGCATATCTCTCAAACATTGGTCCTTATTTGCTAGGCTACTGATATAGTTTTGGAATGTGTTATGCAAAAAGAAACATTTGTGTGCTGTCTGCCAATCATCCTCATTAGTGGGTGGGAAAACAGATGAAAATGCAGCAAAGTTATTTCACAGGCAAATTTATGGAAAGCAAAAAGGAAGATGCAACATTCCCTGATTGTATCAGCTTGAAGATAAACACCTTGTATTTGTTGCTTGTTCCAGCACATGTAATTAGTTGACCAGATTTAGGGACATGATTGGAAACATATCCATGTATATTTGTGGAATGCATCATTTGAATATGAGCTACCCTGTTTATGCAAAGTCACACGTTTCTGGCTGTTGCAGGGATCATATGACATTTTTGACAAGGTTTCAAGGTTGTATATAACTGCCCAGACCCATCTGCCTATTGTTGATGTTTTATTTTTCTTTCAGTTTGCAACTTCAATGTCCATCATAAATGCCAGAAGAATGTCCCTCATTTGTGTGGGGTCAATCAGAAACTATTATCAGAAGCAATGAGAGAGGTTGAGGTAAGAGAAGCAAAATAAAATATATACTGTAAAGTGATGACTTATTTAAAGGGAAATATTGGGTTTGTGGCACCAAAAATTATCATACCTTTAAAACCATGATGAACAAAAATATATTGATGGGTGGGGGGTTCAAAAAAAAAAAAAAGAGAAACTTTATTTTCAAGAAATAAGAATTCCCACATAAAGGATTTTCATATGATGTCAGCTTGTTTCAGTTGGACCACTTCTCCTGTACAGATGCTGTTTTACTGGTGTGTGCTCAAGACGATTGATACAGTTATTATACAAAGAATTCTTGTTTGCCAACATGTCTGGCAAGCAGTGAGATACATGGATAAAGTGATGTGTGGTGTAAACTCAAAGGCAGTGCCAATGTTATTTAGTGCATACATATATACATATCAAGAAAAGGTAGTACATTTCCAGTCCAAGACAAAATAGAGAACAGTAGCCAGATTTGGCCTATTTGACCATTTGTACATGACTATATATATCCTAATTAGTTATAGATTAGCCAATTTGGTCATATTGCTAAGCAATTTGGCCACCATAGTGCACATATGGTCAAATTTCTCTACTGTTTACTACTTTTTCATGTAAGTTCCCTTTCTTTTCCTATTACATATATGTATGCACTAAATAATGTTAGAACTATCCGTGCATAAACTTACCTATCACAAAATAATTCTGTGTACCATTTTAATTTTTACACAACGTATGTGCAAAGACATGACCACTAGTTCTTGAAAGAATTTTTGTGAGCAATAATATAACCCTTAATAGATTTTGTGGCTTATCCATTGTGGGTAGATATGTGAGGGAAATGCAAATATTTAAGGGAGTTAATAGAATTATGGAAATTATTGGTATATTTTATTGTTTCGTTGTCAAATGTGCATTTGCTTTGCAGTAGCAAACATTTGGGAGAATATTTGGCAAAAGTTCTGAATCAGCACTTTCAGGTAGACAGAAGCTTATTGGAGGTTTACGTCTCAAAGGAAGTTAACTATGTGTGACCTTTTAACTTGGTTGTTTTAAGTCATTACTTGAGTATTTGAACTGTTTTTTTTTTCCAGAGAACAAGAAGTATGTCAGATGCACACTCAGCTTCAGCAAGACAAAGGGCAGCTGTTCAAATGATGAGAGATGATAGTGATAGTGATGAAGAGTAAGTAGTGAAATTATTGACTAAATTGAAATTCTTGTGGAAAAAATATAATACATTATGAAATAGTTGGTAGCGATTGTCATGACGAGAGTGTACTTTAATTACTGACTAAATTGTTAATCTCATGGTAAACCTATTACTTGGTAACAGAGAGGATAGTGATAGTGATTAGTAAGTAGTGGGAATGTTGACTAAATTGTAATTCGCATGGTCAACTATATTACCTGGTAATAGAGATGATAGTGACTATGAGTAAGTAGTGACATTATAGACTACACTTTAATTCTTGTGGTAAAATATAGTACTTGATGGAACATTGGATAAAGATAGTGATGAGTAAGCCAGTGAAGCAATTGACTATATTTTAATGCTAGTGGTGAAATGTATTACGTGATAACAGAGAGGGTAGTGATAGTAATGATGATTAAGTTCTGAAATTGATGACAAAATTGTATTTCTTATGGTAAAATATATTCCATCGTAGCAGAGAGGATAGTGATAATGTTGATGTGTAAGTGCATAACTGACTACATTTTAATTCTTCTGGTCATGATAGTGATTATTAGCAAGTAGTGAAATTTGTTATGCTTATGATACAGTAGAGAACCTTATAACAAAGTTGATTTGTGTTCTTCAAGAACCCTAGTAATGCCCATGTATTTTACTATGTTCATATCAATGTTAAAAGTGGAAGGGAGTTTTTTGAAATAATGAGTGCTCTGTATGTTCAGTTTTACAAAAAAAACTTATAAAGGGTAACATTTATCCATTTTATATTGTGATAAGGAAGGAAATACTAATATTATTGGAACAAATTATTTTAAGAGAAACATAACTGACATATGTTGTGTTCTCTAGCCTGCTTGTAGGATTTTTGTTTTGCATTTCCCGTTCTTGGTATGTTAACACTATCATATCAACTCTGTTAAATGTTTTCTAAGTTTTTAAGACATTCTAATGGCTTAAGTTTCTCTTAAACTGACTGGCCAAATTCTAACTGGCTGTACAGGATTTTGGATTTTAGACTTGCAGAAGAAAGTTTAAATCTTCTCAAGTCAAAAAGGGTAGGCTGTGCACTATCTGATGTTACACTCTGTAGGTGAACCTTGCACATTTTTTAGGAAAGGCCCAAAATCATTGTGCGTGATTTCATGCGAAATATTTAATGGCTTTTTAAATTGCCGTGAACGAATATTATAAAGGCTAGTTCTTATGACCAAGCTAGAACCATTTCTGTTCTCTCGCTCGTATTTAATTTGGCAGAACTTCATCAGTAGCGAGGCGTCATTCGCGGCATGGTTTTAAATATTCTTGCTTTCAGTAGAGCAATGAAAAAGTATCTAACAGTACCTCTTTACTTTTTGGATATTCTCAAACCTTGATTTACAGGGCAAGCTGTTAGATTTTTGCCTTCTGGTAGGCAGGGTGAGATTTTTGGAAACAAAATGTAGACAACGACAGGCCGTTGCTAATTAGCAAACTGCTTTGAGTCACTCGGGTGAGGAGGGTTTGTTATTTAGCATAAACCATAAATTGGTGGCGCGGTTGATTTCCTCCATGTGGGTTGAACTCTTATTTGAGCAGTGTGATGAGAAATAATGCTTTCATATTTGTGTTTTGTTTGTTTCTTGTGTGTTAACTAGGAGTGATATTTATGAGCCTCTGTGGCACACTGCCGGTCAAGATGGTGCCTCAGGACTTGCAAAGCCGGCATCACCACCACCAGCTCCACCAAAGACTTACAAAATTGAAGATTTTGTCTTGCTTAAAGTCCTTGGTAAAGGAAGCTTTGGAAAAGTAAGATTTTAAAGTTTGAATTCATTTTGTGCAGACCTAGTCATTGGCACGAAGTATCTGTGAACAGTTGAGGGTCATGGCAAGTTGAAAATGTTAAATAGTGAAGTTTAAGGAGAATGGGGGATAGGTGAGATCTGTTCTTGCAGTCACTATATTGTGATTGTTTCCTACAAAATAAGAGTAAGGGAGGGGAAAGCAAAATATTTTGGTCACCCTAAACTGGTCCAGTCTACCCATCGTAGCACACAAATGTTACTCCCCTAAAAAGTCAGCTTGTGCCTTCAGATCGCATTGTGTGCTTTCCAGAATATATTTTTATTTGCCAGACATACAATTTTCATTGTTAAAACCAAAACTTATCTTTCCTTTTTGTGAAGGTAATGTTAGCACAACTTAAGAAGAGTAATCGCTATTTTGCAATCAAGGCACTGAAGAAGGATGTGGTGTTAGAAGATGACGATATAGAATGTACCATGGTGGAGAGACACGTCCTAGGCCTAGCCTGGCAGCATCCATTCCTTACACACCTTTACTGTACCTTTCAAAGCCAGGTAAGTTGGCAAAGATTTAATTCTAAGTTATCTGTGAAAATAAGTCCATATTCAGGTATAGCTTAGAGTCAAGAGGTAAATAGATTAAGATGCTAGGCTTCTTAGTTAATCATGTTTGTATTAGTCTAGATTAGCTGGTAGTAACAAATGTTTAAGCTTCCTGCCTTTATGCAAGAAAGTGGAATGAGTGCATCTCACCAAATTTACTCTGAGGAAAGCAGTGAATTTTACTGTTACCATCTCAAATATGGTTAACAAAATTTACATATTGTGTAAACACTTTCCCATATTTTCATTTGCTAGTTTGCTTAGCCATGTATGGCTGTTTCTTGACAATTTTATTTTGTTAAACAGTTTTTCTAAGATGCTAAAAAATGTCTTTATTTACCTTTGATTTGTAATATTTCCATTGTTCAAACATAATTAGAGAAAGTTGAGAAGGTAGTAAGAGGTAATTTAAATATCAGCTGATGTGTCCAAGCAATGTTGGGGCCACTTCTGTGCTGTAAGTTGCTCATTTTGTCAAAGAAAAGAACAAGGTGTCTATTTTCCCAGTTGTGTAAAAATATTGCTGTGTTATTATATATGAAATTGAACCAGAAAAACAAGCAAATATGAGAACATGACATTATTATTACTCTCTGAGGTATATTATCTTTTCACAGTCACATGATATACTTTTTTCCCTCTCCTTGGAATTAAAAAAATGTAAATGCTCAATTTACAGGAACATCTGTTTTTTGTCATGGAATACCTGAATGGAGGCGACTTGATGTTTCACATACAGAGTTCTCTTCGTTTTGATGAAAAAAGAGCAAAGTGAGTAAAAAAAAAAAAAAAAACAGCTTGACATTGTCAATCTTGAGTGTGATACATTCATCATAATATTTTTTATCTATAAGAATATGTTCGAGTGTTAAAGTATCAAAATTAGTTTGGAGGTCTCTAAGGAAAATGGGATGAAGAATTATTTGTCATTCTGAGAAATATTTTCCAAATTACAATTTTAGACCATTTTATTTATTTATGTTGTACTTCTTGAATTGAAGTACCTTTTTTAAATAAAGTTTGGCAGTCTGGATGCAAACAATGAACCGTCAAACAACACACCTTCACTAAAGAAATGAGTTTTTTATGGTATGGAAAAAGCATAAAACAATGAAAACAAGGAAGAGATACAAAAAAGGAAGGTAGCGGAAGTGACCTTTTAACATAAAAACCAAAATGCAAAAGGAAGTCAATGAAATCTATTATTAACACATCATAAAGGTAGCACTTCAAAGTAAAATATGGGCAAGCACTGTTATGTCTTCATCTGAATGTGTGAGGTTAAAACGTGTCAGGAGAAGGTGGAATTTGACGAAAACACCAGGCACTTGACCTTTTGTAACTCAGAAAATATGGAAATGAGGAAACAGGAAAGGACATAGACTTTAAGCGTTGAGAAGAGGGAATATCATTACTGTACCATTCATCAAGTTTGGAGCCTCCCAGATTTCAGGAAGTCATTGTATATTTTAATATAACTCTCGATATTTATTTGTCCTTTTAAACTGACAGTGCAAAATTGATCACTATAAACTAAAGTGGCATGAGAAAATTAATACACTATTCTACAGTGTTCTTGTAAAAAAAAAAATTGAAGATTCAACCTCCCCCCCCCCCACCCTGTAATTGTGTCTTTTATCTTGCCTTGTTTAGAAATTTGCTTAAGACTCGCACAGTTTAGAAAAGCTTTAATTTTTTAGACTATAGTTTTAGTAGGAAAGCTCAAATACTGGAACATGGTTGATAAGAAGTAAGGATAATTTGAAGGTAACATTGATTTAAATGTGACTTCCATTTTGATTGAAGGTGGAACACTCATCAAGTTTCTTCATTTGAAAAACATTAGCTAACCCAACAATTTTATTTATGATTTAATAGATTTTATGGTGCAGAGATTATACTAGGCCTGCGCTTCCTACATGAGAGGGGCATCATCTATCGTGATCTCAAGTTGGACAATGTACTACTTGACGGTGAAGGTCATATCAAGATAGCTGATTTTGGAATGTGCAAACAGAATATATTTGGGGATAATTTAGCGTCCACTTTTTGTGGTACTCCCGACTACATAGCTCCCGAAGTAAGTATCTGGGGATACTTTTCCTTCCGAGACAAAGCTGTATTTTCCTTGTTTTTGCAGCTCCAGTTTATATATTATTTTTCTTGAATCTAACATTCAAATACCAAGTTACTTTATTAATTACTCAAAGTAAGGTCCAGTCAAAAAAGGACCCATTTTTGGTCACTAGTACTGTCCTCATTTGAAGTCACTTTTTGGCTCCTTGTGTAACAAAGGAACCTATGTTGTCTAGTTGGTGTATGAATGTGTGAGTGTGTGAGTGTGTGTATGTGATGCCATTGGAATGCGAGGTATGTGGTGTGATAACTCAATAACCAAGTGATCAATTTTCTCAAACTTGGTGTGTACGTGTATCATATTGAGTAGATGTGCCCTTTTGTTTTTGGTGGAGGTCAAAAGTCATTGGGGTTGAAGGAGCACATGCCTTCCCTTACTACTCCCTTTATACAAAATCATCTTAAAGGCAAGGAACCATAGTTCCCTTGGGCCCTTGTTTTAGTTAGTGGTACCTGTTGTAGTATATCACACACTTGTTGTTGAGAACTATTGAGGATACCAGGAAATAAAAATTTATTAATGGAAAAGATGAATACAACTTAGGTACAATATTAGCAGTATTTGTATGCAGTAAAGGTCATTTCCTTTGCTGTGAAATGAAAATATTTACATGTTCAGCAGGGGTGTGGCTGTTGTGGGTAGTGCTGGGCTGTACCATTGAGACTAGGACTCATGGTCATTAAGTGTGGGACAGCCGGGTACTAACTTATCTGCCAACTGTTGTAAATTCCATGTTTACACTAGTTTTGAAGGGACTTGGAAGGACTTTTCAGTGGTACTGTTCAAGTTCTGCTCACATATTTACACTGGTATATCAGGCAAAAAATCAGGAATATACTCAACCCTGCTTAAATATTGGACACTTGACTAGGTATAGTTGTATTTTGACTCTTTACTTGGAGCCTACTAGTAAACTTAGTCTAGCTACAAGCTGCTCCTTAAACTGTGTGTAATTGGTTACCCCTATCCATATATCTTTATGCTTTCACATATTTAAGAATTACCGTGTTAGAAATCAACAAACCTGTGATAAATGTTGCATACCTTGGAGCCGTAGTAGAGGGGTTAGTGTTACTTGAAAAGAAAATAGCATAATCTGCCATCTTACTTCAACCATTGCAAAAAAGGCTTACTTAAACATCATTTTTCAAGAAAATATTTTCTTTTCAACTTGGCCTATTGAATGAAATCTCCAATTCAAGTATGCAATTGTGAAAATTATTTTAGATTCAAAGGTCACTGCATTTTGTAAGTTTCCTAGGTGGTTAACCATTTCCTAATGTAGTTGGTTAAGCAATACCTATGTGGGCTAGACACGAGTGTTTAAAAACTTTGAGTCAACATAGCAACCATGTAACTTTCATACAAAACTAAGGATATTGTGATTATCCCTATATTGTTGCTGCATGTTGAAAATTGTAAGTAGCCTTCATTATATAGGCAGACATGGCTGGGGGCTCCCCCCTCCCATTCAGGGAGAAATTTGCTACTTGGAGGGCAAACTTTGTGCAATATTTGGGCACTTTAAAATTTCAGGCAAAAAGTGCTGCAGCACCCCAGTTGGAAGTGATCCTGTATATTGATGCTTTATTTTATGCTATTGATCAGGAAGTGGAAAACACTGCTTTGCTTAATGCATTTTAGTTTTTAATAATATTATAAAACCAAGGAAATAGTACTATAACCTTTTCTAGATTTTGAAAGGTCAGAAGTACTCAGCGTCCGTTGATTGGTGGTCATTTGGTGTACTGCTGTTTGAAATGTTGATTGGTCAGTCTCCATTTCACGGGGAAGACGAAGACTTGCTGTTTGACTCCATCCTTCATGACACTCCATCATTTCCACGTTGGATTGGTAAAGATGCCCAGAATTGTGTATCTAGGGTGAGTTCTCATGAATATATGTAGTACACTCTTTCAGTCTTAGCTTCATTGAAAATGTGTGGGAAAGTTACAGAAAATAAGAAACAAATGTTTATTTGTCAAAACTTGACATATATACTTAAGTGTGATAAAGGATTCCTTCTCATCCTGCTTCACCCTAATTTTTGGAGCTGTCTACTACTTTTTGGCTTGAAAATTCTACTTTTTCCTATTTCATCTTACTGTTTGGACTTAAAAGAATGGATTAAATGAAATTTTGAAATGGATGGACAAATATCTGAAAGAGTTACATGCTGAGGTCAAATTATATGAGTATCAATTGATGAAAGCTTACAAAAGACGTAAGTTTGTTCTTTCGGTTCACAAAATCCTACTCCTGTCCTGTTTTATCAGAAGTCTGATGCTTGCTATTAAGCTTGCAAATGCTATAAATTCTCAGTCAGTTCCATTGTTTGTAAAACTGGGTGGCAGTTTGATGACATTATCAGGGTTGTCACCAGACCAAACTTAGTGCTGGGCAGTAATTCTTGACTTTCACTTCTTCACATGTAATATGTCAATTCAACTTAACAATCACAGCACACATGTGTGTACAACTGCAATACTGCATGCATGCTCCCAAAGGTGGATGTTTTTACACTCTAAATTAATGCTCCAATTGATTATCTCATTCTAAGATTAATGTTTTACCCAAAGTTCTTTCAAAAATCATATAATGATAGACTTTATCGTACCAATATTGCTAAAAAGTGCCAGGTGGAATGTTTTATTTTAACATGAGTGGCGGGTGCAAATCACCAGTCCAGGGTGGGGCCGCCCCGGGCCGCCCGGCGTAGTGACATCCCTGGACATTATGCTTTTGGATTGATGTTATTATGCAAGTGATATGGTACAGTAGTGTAGCCATAGGAATATGAGGAAAGGAAGCAGGTGGTCATGTACTTCTCTGATTATTAAATAAATTTTTATTTTTGCCATTGCATTTTAGAGTCTCTTGGTAATGAATGATTCTGTACGTGATTAATTTAGTCAGTTAATTACAAATTGTGCCACTTTTATCTGAATTCATAGTTCCTTGAACGTGAACCTTCAAAGCGCCTGGGAGTCATCGAAGATGCAAGGAAGCATTCCTTTTTTAAGCAAATTGACTTTGATAGTTTAGAGAGAAGAGAAATTCCCCCACCTTTCAAACCAAAAATTGTAAGTTGTGAAGATTTCTCTTATTGTTATGTTTGTAACATTGTTTGGTCAGTATGTCTTTCACTGTGTAGAGATAGCATACCATAACATCCGTCCAGTAATGTCTTCAAAATTTATCCTAGTCAAAGAAGGAATGGCCCATTTTATTTCATTGTGTGTTATGTTGCCTGCTCTTCTTTTGTTAGGTAAAAAATAGTCATAAATTGTTTTACACGAGTCATTAGGGGAATGATCTCTTCTTTGACATAAGTGAGAGAGAGAGATTTAAAATGATGGAAACTTGCCAAGGGTTAAAAATACAAGGCATGAAAAACAGTATTTTGCCCTGTATCAGAACCCCTCGTCTGGCTGTATTATGCTAAGCTGTGACTAAGGAAGGCCATCAGTGTAGATAAGCATGCTCAACATTTTTTACATTTATTCAGAGACAAGAAGTCTTGTCGTCAAGAGGAGTGTGCTGGTATGATCACTGATATAGCCTGTGATATTTGACACCAATTTTTTTACACACTAATGCTGTTGCTTTGGTAGTTTGTCTTCGTAATTAACTGCTTCTGACAGTAAAATTGAAAAATCTTTCAGACTAAATCTTGAAACTGCTGTTGTCAGATTTCAAGCGAAATTGAAATTAGGAAGAGGCAGATTGTCAAATTACAGAATAGTTTGGTAACTTGTCTCTATTTTTAGAACTCTGCTGTGTTTCCCGACAGTCAGAGACATGATTGTGGCTGTTCAAATATCTGTAGACAATTTTTATGCACTATTTCACTCTAGTGATGCATGTCAGACATTGGTTGCGAGTTTATTTTAGGAAGGTTGCCGCTGAAACAGAAACCCTAACCAAGATTTTGTATCAGATAGCATTGAAAGGAAAGATATCCATGGAAACTGACCAGTGGCTTGTATCAATCCACTCAACTATCATTTTGATAATTCAGCTATGTCAGCAGTATTCACACCCACAAAATTTCACAATATAAAAGCATTGCTGGCCCTAAATGAGTTAATAATAGATTAATGCAGAAAGTAGCAGTTACTAAGTAACAATACTTACTACCCTAAAATCAACTTTTCATAGTTTTTATCCTCTTTGTTATGAAAAATCCTCTTTGTTATGAAAAACTCAATGAACATGAATACTCATTAACCTGATTGTAGGTCCTAAGTGAGTAAATAAAAGAAATATAAAGAAAGTAACAGTTACTAAGTAATAATACTTAATGCTCTAAAATCAAACTTGAGTAATTTTTACCATCATTGTTATAAAAAAGTCAATTTAAAATTAATGTTCATTAACCTGCTTGGATAGTTTCCTTGAAACAATAGGTTCAGAGCAAATTTTGTTTTAGATGTTAAAACAGCTAAAATTAGTGCATTCTTAACAATGGTGATCTTGAAACCAGAAAGTGTGATGTCAGTTATCTTACAGTGAAGAAGTACTTTATTTATTGAAATGTTTTCACCTAGTTTGTTCTTGAAACTGAATGTATTTGTGCATGAATCTCAGGCATTGGAATTTTACAAGCATCACATGGTCATTAGGGAATTTACAGCTTACCTGAGCCAGGGTTGAATGTAAACATGAAAAAAAAAAAAAAGAAAAAAAAAATGTTAATAATTTTGACACACAGACATATATTAGCTTCCCTAAGATCACTTCTGGGGAAAATATATAGCCTAAACTTCTCACATCTCGAAAACCACATGATGCAAGTTACACCTCATTTTTCTTAAAAAAATAAATTCTGACTTGAACCATGCAATTGGTCCTAAATTCCTGCATACAATCATTTAGTGTGTTAATTAGAAAAGACCAAGTTTTATGGGAAAGGTAAAAGTAATTTTGTTGAAACTTCACCAGCCCTCTAGACTGTCCCTGCAACTGAAGTATGCCTGCCATAAAGCATACTTTCATACCAATTCTTACTGAACAAAAATTTTGTAGACACTCTATGGTAAATTGGTCAGAATGGCTAACAAAGCAGCAAATCTTGAATATGAAGAGATACATCAGAATGGTGGTATAGCTTCTAATTGGTAGAGTAGCATGGGTTTTTGATTTACATTTGAAAAATGCATTATCCTGTATGTGTAAAGATCAGTCTCAAAAGTATGTAAGAATAAAATTACCTCACATTACCTGTACTAAATGTTTCAAAATTGGGTATTTGTACATTTGGAAGTGTTACAACCATTTCAAAGCATTTCCAAACTTCAAGTGACATATACTCAAATAACTTTCAGGGATTCTGCCAGAAACTCAAAAAAAGGGGGGGGAATTTATTACTGCTAAACCCCAAGTCCAAATTGCTGCTGTCCTTGGCCAAAGTTACAAGTGGGTTCATGGGTACAAAAGCTTGCTTCAAGGCCCCTATAAGGTGCAATTTGAAGGGTTTTAAAGGCAACTTATTTATGTAAGTTCAAACATTGCTGCAAAAGTGTCCTCTTCTTAAGTAAGAAACCAAGATATTGACAATGTTTTTATTTTTATGGAAATGAAAAGGGGGATTTTACCCTCCTTCTTCTGGAAAAGGGGGACAAATCCCCCTTTCCCCCTTGACGGAAAACCTGAATGCATTATGGTGTATATATAAAAATCAGTCTCAAAAGTATGTAAGAATAAAATTACCTCACACTACCTATACTAAATGTCTCAAAATTGGGTATTTGTACATTTGGAAGTGTTACAACAGTTTCAAAGCATTTCTAAACTTCAAGTGACATATACTCAAATAACTTTAAAAATAATTTTTCCAAAACAATCTTCAAAAAGTCTTCTGAAAACAAAAAATTATAAATTTTGTACTATTTGTTATGTTTTATTCGGCTACAAAACTTTCCTATCATAAAGATTTGTGTAAATATAATTTGTGAGTTCTCTATTTCTTTTACATTTGCATTGGAACATATGCTACTTGCTAGATCAACTTTTCTATGTAGTCTTTTTCAATGGCTGATGTGATACCCTGATATGACATCATTTTCTGTTTTTTCCCCACAGAAATCAGCGAGCGATGCCAGTAATTTTGACCCTGAATTTACAATGGAAAGGGTGGCCCTTTCCAGAACTGACAAGGACATCTTGGATTCTATAAACCAAAAGCAATTTAGGGGTTTCTCATTTACTAATCCAAAAATGGCTGACTAGAAACGTGGTCTACTCACCTGCTTTGAGTCATCTAGAAGCTAAAAAACCATTACTATTATAATTCCTTTCAGTTTTTATCAGGGATATGATATGGGACATGTTTAACTCACCTTTGCAACTCCTAGTATTTACTTTACTCTAAGCTCACATTTGATATCTTGTTACTTCTTACTTTTTCCCTTTCTTGATCAATTTATCTGGTTGCTATGGCTGTCTGTTGCTGTTTGATATGTGCTACTGCACCTTTGGGGCTTGAGTTTGTATTTGGTGTGAAGTTGGGGGTGGGGTTCCTTTTTGCTCTAAAGCAGTTGACAGAAGCTATCCTCCAGTTTCAATGAGGTCACCTTGTTTATCTAAAATCTATTTTCCATTCTCACTTTGATTACCTCCTCTTCTGCCAGTTGGAGTGGTGGTTACATTTCAAGAGGATGTTAATGGCAGAGGGAAAAAAGTGCTTTCAGAAATAGTAAAATTCTTCTGGTTACTGTCCTGTGTACTGCAGGTAACTAATGCTGCACTGGGAAACCTACTTTTGTATTGCTGTTAGGATACATTGGCATTTATTTAACTTGTCACACGTGCAAGGATCACTGAACACTCAATAAGCTTAATTTGCATCTGTCAAATAGTATTCATAAAGTTGGTTTGTCACCCTTAATATCGACTGTCAAAGCACAAAAACTCTTTCCCCTGGTATGGTTTGTTTCAAGTTGTAAATAGTGTTTTGATTATATGGTCCCATTAACGTGATGGGTCATTTAATGTCTTATCGATGTTATGCTGCTTTGCAGTTTTGAAGTGATTATTGAGAACACTGTATGGTGCATGCAGTTAAATGGAGAGGGGGACCAGCAGGACTTAGTTGAATAAGTGTCCCTTCATGCTCCCTCATGCTCTCCCCCTTCATGCTGGCCCTTCATGCTCTCTCCCTCCCTGTTACTTTATCCTCCATGTGGCCTGCCTTTCTGTGGACTGTTCTTATAGTTGATATTTTTAATGTATTTCCTAAATGAAGAGTTGTAAGCACTACTTACACATGGCTCCATTTTGGTTTGTCTGTACCCTTTCTTCCTCACTTTCATGTATCTTGTCTCCCCACCAGGGGTACATAGAACTTTTTCCAAAAGTGTAACATTTAAATGTTATCTCCTCCGAAAAGAGCAAGCCTTGACAGAAGAAAGACCAATCTTCATTCATACAAGTTGGACAAAAAGAGTAGTTTCAGTGTACCTATTTGTAGCATGCTGTCCATTTGGTCACTTAAGGTTTAATAGATGATTGTACTTATGCACCTATCTAAAATATATGGGGGCATCTGTATCCCTCATCACTCTATCGCTTTGTATGGATCAACCATACCATTTTAAGCTAGGAATCTTTTGTGTGATCTATTGAGTCGTAATGTTGAACTCTTCAATCATGTTTTCAAATCTGGGAGATACTCTTTTTTTTTGTCAGCACCAAGCAAAGTACTGCTGCAGAATTTGTCAAGTTTTCTAAAGATTGATTTTGGCTCAAGGATTTGCAATTTCAAATCTGCTGCTTGGTGGTTATGTCTGGGAATTTCATACCAATCTCTAACATAATAGTGGAACTTTTGTACATACTACATAATACCAATATTTTATTATAAAAAAAAAGACTTTTTTGTATTTCTAGAGTTATATTGGAGAGAAGTCAAATATCTGTATTTTTGTTTAATTTTCTTTTCTTTTGTCTTATCCTTAACATTATACGTGGGGACCACTCATTTCTTCAGACTGTTCACACTTTTTATTCCTTTGGGGTTTTTTTTTTTCTCCCTTTTTGCAGTTTATACAGATACAATAAGATGTAGGTGATGGTTTCCATATGTATCACTAATACCATAGACATTTTGACCTTAGATTTAAAGGGGTTTATTGAGTTCATTCACAAAATTCATGATTTTTTTCACAACTGTTGAGATTTACTCACATCTTGATGGTAAATGATCAAACTAAGAGATTCTGCACAACTGAAATGGCAATGATAGTGTAATTAATGATTCAAATCATTTATTACAAATTCGTGACCAGACACTTTTAACCATTGTGTAGTAATCATATGCAATCCCTTTCCACAAAAACTACAATTTCTCACATTTTTGGTAACTGTGGGAAGTGAAACATGAGAAATGAAGCTAATTAGAAGCATTGTCATGCATTGATTTCCTTCAAACTTGTCACAAAATAGTCGATATCAACTCAATGAGCCCCTTTAAATGTTTTCTACTAGAGTTTCTCCCTTTTTACTTAGTTCATTTGTTTTTGTAGTTCCATGTACATAGAGAAAGTTATCTTTGCACAGTTTTGGTATGTTCACTACCCTATTGTCAAAGGGAAGTAACGTTTTGTTTTCATGTTAAGGATGTCCAGTAAAAATAGATGTATCACCAGGCGAGTGGTTTCCTTATACCTACTGGGCTCAGAAAGTGAAGTTGTGTTTGTCCTTAAGCATTGCAAGATTTCCTCTTCCGCCACCCCTCCCTGCATGGGACGTTTACACCCTCAGAATTATTCAGGGTTTGCTCTGTAATTTCCAGTGGTGTAATTATTCATTGGTTTAAAGAATATATATAAAAAGATATTGCAAGAGATTTTTTTGAGTTTTTGTCTAGTCTGAATTTCTATGAAAAATTACAGTAATACCTGACAAACAAGAATGAATATATAATTCAGTCCATAATACTTATATTAATTATCATTCATTCCGTCTTTAGTATCATGAAACATTGATTTTATTTTTTTATAATTAGAATAGAAAATTATCAAAATCATGTAGTTTGTTATTGGATTATTAGAGTTATGTATATTGAGTTTCATTTGGTTATTAGTGCTGAGAAAGTCAACAAGATTGAAAGGGGATTTACCTTGTCAAGTTATCACATTTGTAGAATTATGAAAGAAGTCCAAAAGAAAATTGCTGTTTGGCAGAGATTAAGAACAGTTTTGGTTCAAAGTTAACTATGGGTGAAAAGATGTCTGAGTTTGGGGAATCCCCTTCACTAAATTTCCTTTTTCTCACATAAAAGATGCAAACCAGTTTGGAAGTCAAGAGAGTTTCCATGCACTTGTACCCTGGTACAACTTTCATATTTTTTTGGCAACAATTAGGTTAGTGTACTGGTGTTTCAGGCAAGGATGAGGTGGGGGAGGGGATGGGGGGAGAGGTAAGACTTGTGGGGAAGAACTTCCAGACTGTAGAACCATTAGAAATTGTTGACCCCCCCCAGTTCTGTTTGGTGTGCTTGATAGACTTGCCCCTTCCTTACCCATAACCTACCCACAGTGCACTACATGCTACATACATCACCTAAGCCTGGTTAAATTTCTTTGGTTGTGATTGGCTGCTTCAAACATAATTGTACTGTCACTGCCATACTGTTTATGCTGTTTGTTATTTCATTGTGATGTAATGATCTGGTTTCCTATCTGTTTTTTTTTTTAATGTACCCTATTTGAATAGCCATTGACGTCAGTGATATGAATGAACTAAGAACACAGATTGTCTGAATTCAATTTGTTTAGAATATTAACACTATTAGATAAAAATAAACAGAGAAATCCCAGCAACCAGATTTGTATTTATTTATATTTTTGAAATCTATGGAGATGATTTTGTCAAGGTTTTGAGAATTTCATAGTGGCAAATGTTGACCTTTTATTTTTAGGTTGTGAGTTGAAGGACTATTTCGTGAAAAATAGGAGTGGGGCCTGTCAGAGTGGTGAAGACACCTGGCTACTTTGTACTTGTGAATGCACATTTTACTTTAAACAGTTTTGGCCAGTGTTTTAGCTAGGGTGTTTTCTCAATGCAACATCTACTGATCTGTGGCCTGGGGGTCTAAGGGGGGGGGGGGCAAGGTGCCCCCTACCCTTTGGAAATTTTTTTGAATTTAAAAGGTGCCTAGTGTAGGATATTTGGGCCAATCGTAGTAACGAAGGCTTGGTACGGGATCTTGGGGTGCAACTCCAAAAACGGAGGAGAAAACTGATCTCAGTTCATTGTTGATTTATTCCTCAAAATGATTAAGTCTTGATATGTACGTGATTGGTCACATGACGGTGAGTTTCCCACAAGTCTCATTTTCTCATCCAGCCTACGTTTACATCACAGTAAATCCTGCTTTGGCCAAATCCTTACAGCAAGGAGTTGTCCCATGTGGGCTGGGGGTTTTAGAATATGCTCACGGCATTTCCCGCCTGTCGTGGGAGGCGACTGAAGGGAAGGGCTTGCACCGTATTTGAACTGTATTTGAAACCGAACTTAAACTTGAATCATATTTGAAACCGTTTTTAAACTTTACTATTTTATCTAGTTGACACTATATAACACATTCGTGTTGATGTGTCGTTAAATCTGATCTAACTTACTAACTGTACAGAAAGGAGTTAAGCCTTTCTACCAAGTTCGAATGAAAGGTTTTCCATCGACACGGTCAACCGGTTAGAGCAAAAGGCTGCTGGTGTCAGTCAGTCAATTAAGACAGCCTGTGCCTATGCCCATATCCAAAAGGCTTGATATCCCTTCATAGATGCTTGTGACCCATGACGTTTGTCAGCGTCTAAATTAAACTTTGCTAAGTCAGTGCAAATAACTTATCGTGGCAGTCTTCGAATTGTAACCGATTTCTAGAAGTTGACTGCCTATTCCAAGTACCACTAGAGCGAACCATTAGCGTAGATCGGTGCTGGGTGGAGGTGCCAGGTAACATATCCGCCACATTTGACCGGGGGATAGACTGTCCTTGTCCCCTAGTATTGGTTGCATGTTGGTATACATACAAAGGGCAGTTTATAGTCTTGTTCAAGACTATAGTTCATTTCCGTCCACCACGTATCGGCTCTGAAGCATACGTACCAGTGCTCCCTCCTTTGCTCTACTATTGCTTCTCTGGACGGGAAGTCTACACGCGAGTTCCAATAGTGGAGAAATAGAGGGCGTTCTGGTAAGTACGATTCGCAGCCGATGTACAGGGACGCAGAGTGAACTAGAGTCTTGAACAAGACTAGGCAGTTTACTATCGACAACTCATTCTTTTTCGACATTCTACGTAATGTTATAAAATAATGCCCCAAATTATCGGCGCGCTACGCGCACTCGACTGGTTTCATTCACAAAAACATGCACACATTTACCAAACCGGCATGGTACGCATACGTTATTAGTAGCCTACACTGTTGTCTGTCAAGTATGAGAGTTACACCCTCAATTGATTTGCTTTTTTTTTGCTTTTGTCGCATGACAAGGTGACTATACCGGGAGGTTTGAAGTTTTTGACGGGGATAGCAATATCCGATACCAAATGTGTTATCCCCGATCGGGATCACTCCACCTACATTTGATTCATTCTTTTTCTCATTGTACAGAGTCTTCTATGCCTCCTCAAAATCTTTCTCACATTACCAATTGCAGTGGCGGTGTATCCAGGATTTTCTAGTAGGTAGGGGGATCGGCGCAACTAAATGGTCGGCCAGGGTCAGATTTATTAAAATAAAAAAAATAAGCAAAAAAAAAAAAAAAAAAAAGCAAAAGCACAGAACAGTTTGTGGACAGCAACCTCTCTTTTACACATCGATTAAGGATTAAAAAAAATAAAATAAATATGGCTTAAAAATAAATGGCTTGATGTGAGATTTGTTGCAGACAATGGCCAAGCGTAAATCAAGATTTTCAGTCAAACGACTGAAAATCTTGTATCGACTGAACGACTGAAAAACGTATCACTGCGGGGGCGTGATACGTTTCACCAAGGGCATGGAATAAAGGAACCAGCTTGAGGACCCTCGATCGGCGATCTAGGGCCCCCTGGTGGAGGACCAGGGTACGAGGCCCCCGAAGCTCTGGGATATTTACAAACTGTCAGCACAAGAAAGGATTTGACTACCGTGTAATTATCTAAAATCCTTGAACGGGCACTAGACAGATTGCGAAAATCTCCCTTGGTCTACTGTTATATATGTTACTAATGGCTGCTGGTTACCTGGATCGAAAAAGGTTTGTATAAATTACTTCCATTTGCTTTTGATCCTTTATGATGACTCTCAGGGTCATTATTACAACCTACCCCTGTTACTTTTCACCCAGTTTACCCTACTAAATAACAGAAATACCAGATGCCAGAAAACCAAGTGTAAAAGGCTCAATGTCAAAATGATTATGGGGAGAAACTCTTCATCACCCCCCCCCCCGCTACCTTGCACGGCGATGTTGCCGAATACGCTTGCTGGGTAACCCAAATTGCAGCACTGGTCACAATGAATAAAAAATAATAATGGTTACCCATGCAACACATAATTTTTTGTACACTTACTATACTACCTACCTTCTCAGAGGTCAGGAAATCGCATCTAACCGTGTCTGATTTCACAAAATTTTCCCATAACTCTGGGCGTTTGGAGTATTTTACCTTATATCGGTGTAAAAATATATTAGCCTGCTGGTAGGCCGATTCCAATATTAAGGTGGTCATTGTTTGATTTCAAAAAGGGAAAAAAAAAACCCAGGCCCCTGTGTCTTGTTCACGTTACCGGTATAAATTATGATCATAAACCTACTAACTGGTAAGCCTATCCCGAAATTGACGTGGTCTCACTTCAAAGCACCATGAGTGATGCTTACAAATTATGTTTGCTTGTGCCAGTTCATTTATTTAGGTTGCAGGTGCAAGAACATACCATTTAGCAGCGTCTGATTTCGAAATCGTCCAGAACCACCGTCCATTTTCCTCCATCGTGGCTTCTAACATTTCAGGCTCGTAGGTTCGAACTTTTCCCTCACGAAGATAGCCCCCTCCAGTCTGCCAGTTGTAAAATCCTGGATCAGACCCTGACATGACCTTGAACGTAGCTAATGAGAAGCAAGATTCTATGGGATCGGGGGAATTTGGATCTATAGATGCTTTGCCATCTGAGGTAAATTTCCCTCCTATAAGAAGTCAAACATGATAACCGCCCAAATCGAGTTCAAATTCAGATGTTTTTAAATGAAGATGGCTGTTGTCACAATTTTCTACTTCAGTCACTCATAGAATCGATTATCTATTAGGCTCTTCAGAAAGTGTGTCGGGGAGGGGGCAAAAGATAGGATGTCCCCCACTTTTAAAAGAAGGGAGGTGTGTCTCCCTCCCCACCTGATGACGTCCAAGCTTACGCCAATGCAAGGAACGAGTGGCCTGTGCGCAGTAAGCTTTTGCTTCGAGGTCAAGTTTGAAGTGTTTGAATCGAAGGGGACCTTATCAAGAGGTGAAAATCGTGCACACTGTATTTACTTCTGATGAAATAGCCAGTGGCGTAACAAAGGGGGCAGGGAGGGCAGCCGCCCCTCCACGCAAAGGCCAGGGGAGCAAAATGTAGGTAGACGAAAAAGAAAAATAGAGAAAAAGATAGGAAGACAAAAAAAATGAGAAAAAGGAGGAAAAGGAAAACTTGTATACTTTTAGCACCCTCCGCCTCCGGTAGACACTGCACTAGATGACTTAGAGTGGATAGATGCATGGTCGTAGGCCTATGCATGAATTCCTTGCTAAATACTGTATGTTGAAAATGATGGTGTTGCCCATAATTCAGAATTCAGGCACGTGTTTTAGTTTTTTTTATAGTCCAAGCATGTTGTCGTGGATTCTAGTTTAGCTCGAGAGTTGGAAGCTGGAACTAGTTTTGGGCTGATATTTCTTGTTCCTATACGTTAATCATATATGCAAAAATGTTCCTTTGTCACAAGAGAATGCCACCGCCATCTGGACCTAAAATAAGACTCTTGCTGACTTCTCATATGGGATGATCGAAATAGTGGCGCCGGCACGGAGGAGGGGCATGGGGCGAGTGCCCCCAAATGATTTATACAATTTTTATTTTTTTTAAATGATCCCAAAAGCCGTTTAATCTATAGATTTCTGTAGGGGTAGGGTGATGTGTGTTTTCGACCGAGTGATGGATCTACTTAGTGATTTTCTATCACAAATGGTTCCCAAACTATCAGAATTTTCGTAAATCCTTCGCAAACTATCAAACTTTTCCCGCGCTCCTCGCGCGTAAAGCCTTTATACTGTGCTTATTATCAATACCTTCCGATAATTTGCAACTCTCGGAGAAGCAAAGCAACAAGCTTTGAAATCTTTTTACGAATTCCAAAGCAGATGACTCACTTTCTGATTGACAGATAGGTTTGTTGGGGAATTGACAGTGTCTCGGTGCAGAGCCTGAATGCAGTCGTGGAAATTATATTTGATGCAAAATTTCGGAGCTCTTTTCGCGCACCTGTTACGGTCTACACTCCATATCATGACAATTATGAAAGTAATGATGAAGGAAATTATTCTGATCTCATGACAGTTTTCGGGAAAGGTACATCTTCAACTTCCATAGGGGTCGCGCATCAATATGGGATCTTTGTCACATGATGTGAACATTGGAAGTACGTATTTTGCCATTTTACATTTTCAAAACATTTTTACCGCGCGCTTTGCGTGCACTTACTATACATGGTGAATGTCAATGTATTTACAACAGAAAGGCGTTCTGAAATGCGCTTGTTAGTCCTCCACCCCTTTTCCTATATTTATCAGGGAGGTGATATATCCTGTACCGATACTCTCCTTTTCGATCATTCCCCATTGCTGGAATCTGTTCTTCTGGATTCTGGTTAACAAGTAGTAAAATACGATAGGGCTTTGCGTCATACTGTAAGTGCCATATGGATGTCATGTAATAAGCATCATGTCGGTGCCCCTTTTTGTGTAATTAATCCAAAGCTTCCAAAAGGGCATATACCGGTTTCTGCCACCCTTGGATACTTCAGTATTTATAATGTACAATGAAGTAAAGGAAAAATCAAGAACGTTTCTGTGGACTCGGGTAGGTATTTATGCTTGAAAATTGCCCCGGATAGAAGGCAGTAAAATATCCAGGGGGTGAGGGCTTGAGGAGGTTCGTTGACAACATACCCCTCTCTCAGACAATGGTACTCTCCTGTTTCACCTAATAAAAATTAGAATTCACTGATGGTGGACATTTTTCATACGTACGATCAGTTCCAAATATTTCCCCAAACTAGCACCATTTTGCATCTAAGCTACCTCAAATTAACAAGTTTCTCAAAGGGGAGGGGACACCCCTCCCCAGAACGGCGTTTTAAATCACAGGAACATATAAAAAAGGCACAATTTACGCAGACTTGGGGGCTGACTGACTGAGGTCGCATAATTACGACGTCATCTGTGGTACCCCCAATCACCAACTCCTGGTGGCGTCACTAGATCGAACAGACAGGAAGTGCGGGGTCTGGGCTCTGGAGGTGCACGTCGAGTCAGTTGACCCCTGCAAACAACTCTTGTGACGCCACTGGAAGTAGCTCCCCTCGTAGGACTTTACGCAAATACAGTCAAGGTGTTATAAGCCTTTACTTGAATGTCTCAAACATTCGTGGATGCAGCCCAGACCAGGAAGTGACACCTCATGCTCCCTGTTCGGATTATGGAGGAAATTTGCTTTGCATCTAACACTTTTCCAATTCAGTGGAAATATCGTAAATGGTAGTTTTTATTTTAGTCGCTCCTAGATATGTAACCGCGCACAGCCGTATGATATCGCTAAGCTGGAAATAAATGAAATTTGAATTGTGTTTTATCCAGTGCGATAGAGAGGGATGGTAGTCAGTGTGATTTTCACGACTTGGCTTTTCAATACAAGACTGGCCTACCTAGATTAGTGTCAATATATAGTGCCTCCATTGAGACCTGGCCCTCATGAAGCTTCCGTACTCAAATACCTGGATACCGTGCACGGTTGGAGAAGTCAGAGAAACTACAGTAGTCTGTAAACACATTAAGTTATTCTTGCCTTGAAAGATATAAATAGTAGCTTCAGAATGAATTCGCTGTCGTTAGGACGTATAAGGAGAGCCATGCTACGATGAAGGGTAACCATGACAACCCACATAGCGCTATGACGTTTGAGTTTAGAATGACGTCAAAACGAATGAAGGGCTACGCCCAAAGACTTAAAATCGCAGGCTTCTGTAAAATGAACGCAAGTTAAGGATTGAGCAGTTGTTTGAAAGAAATTAAAAGTCCAAGGTGTTATTATTCTTTTTTCTTTGATTGCCATTGATTTACAGACTTGGGGCAGGGTTATCAATCTACCTCAGTTGATCGTGGTAATGCCTCCCGTCCGTACGGCGATGACATCTTATGACTCCAAATGCACACAAAACAGGCATACATGTAAAGTATACCGGTGAATGAATATTTTAAATCAATATGTGCCAATACTGATGTAATGCTCAAAGTGCCTCACCAACACTTAATGACACTCAAGGAAGGTGTGAAGTTTAATATCTGTAATTCAATTTTCGTACGAAACTTGAAGACCATCTAAAGATGTCTTATTTCATCCAGAACATTAGTGACTCCTACCCTGCTAGCACATTATATAGGTAAGAATGTAGGCTGTATGGAGATCATTTGTAGTCTATTAAACGTGTGCACGAAATGTTACGCTGGTCCATCACAATTGATAGGCTTTACAGTATGGTCTGCGATTTCAGAGTTCGGGTCTTCTCGTTATCGTAGAGATCCTTTTCCCCAAGTCCTCTCGACCTTGTGGCGAAAAGACAAAGGGTGAAACCAACTACAAACGTACTCGTAGAGATAATACTACAGCAAGATGTGCATGTGCTGATTGACAAATAATTTCAAATTCATCTTCAGTCTAGTAAGCAGCATTTTCTTGGCTGGACTGTTCAGTGACATTATTTCGTGAGCTGATGTGCGTACAAGTTATATATTTGAGAGGAGCCCCATCACAGTTGGCGAAAAGCGTACTAGAAACGTTTTGCCAAAACAGTTTCTTAAGATGGTTTGTAATGGCTTCCTAGACCTTTTAAAACGCATCTACATATTCTATATTTTGAGATTTCGTGTTTAAAAAATTATGATCTTGAAAATGAAGTGAATTAGAAAAACAAAGGAGAACATTTTGCTGGGCTTAAACTAAAATCTCTCCGTGGTAGGTCATGGTATTACGTTTTCAAGGTTTGGATTTTGCTTTTTGCCGAGATACTGAAAGAAAGTTTGCTATGCAAATTACGTGCGGTGGCATCACAAGGCATTTCGTAGTGGGGAACAGTGGCGCCGGCACGGGGGCATGAGGGCACATCCCCCTGGGCATCCGCTGAAAAAATTCAGGGAGGGGCAAAAGTTTTAATTGATCCAATCAGGGTAAATTTTTCACTCCCCAAAAAGACCTTAATTGCTAAAATGTTGGCACCTCATACAGGGGTGTAGCCAGGAATTTGCCAGGGGTGGGGCGAAACCTGTAGGCTAACCATCGAAGCATAGCGCCACCATATTTGGCTCGAAGCGCCAAGGAAATATTGACAAAATGCCTCCCAGATCGCTGAAAATGGCACTTCCCAGGTCTAATTGTGGGTTGCATCTATTAATCTTCTATTTTGAAATCTCATTTTCTGGACATTTTTCTAGCGATATTAAAAATGTTGATTTATTTTTCCTTCAAGTTTTTTTTCCGAACTTTTTTTCAAATGAGCCCAAAAGGCGTTTAAGCTATATGTATCTGTATGGTTGTGAGGTGTGTTTTCGACTAAGTGATGGATCTAAATTAACAGAAGTTATAAAATTTCCGAATTTTCGTAAATTCTTCACAAATTATCAAATTTTTGCTCCCAGCAGCACCTCATCGCTGTGCTTATGATCAATCCCGTCAGGATCAGACTTTTTCGCACTATTATTAGTGAGGGCTTTTATCCCGAATGTTCGTGCCCGTGGGAGTGACTACAGCGGAGCGCAGCATTGCAATAATGAGAAACGGGAATTCAAGAGAAAACATGTCATGAAAATTGGGAGCTTTTACGAATTACCAGGAAAAAGACTCGCCGTCAAAGTGGCAGATAAATATTATTAGGAAATTGAGTTTCCCGGTGTACAGTTAGCATGGGATTTTTGCCATGGAAAGATTTCTTACGCAAAATTTCGGCACGCATTTGTCGCGGCCGTTCGCTCCGAATCTCATGTCTATAGGCAGGGCCATAGCCTGTGCGAAACGTCTAGGGGCAGTTCATAACACTGTCTAAGCGGAGCACCAAGTGGCGACCCTATAGAGATAGCTAACATTCGGCAAAGGCGGATCCAGCCCAACACTGATGGGGGCAGTCCATAAGGTGGGCGCCAGATTCTGAAGGGGCCGAATGGAATTAAAATTGCAACCGCCAATGTATGCAGGGGCCACGCCAGGGTATATTAACAGGGGGAGAAGCATGGGGGGAGTTATCGCTGTCCTAGGGGAGGGGTCTAAGTGGAGGGGTGCCCCTCCCCTTTGAGAAATTTTTGGTAATTTAAGGTTCCCTAGATGCCGCAAAATGGTGCTGTCTTTGGTGTATTTTTGAAATGATCATATATGGCTGGAGATGTCCGGCCATAATTTAGTGAATTCTAATCTTTCGTCGGGTGAAAGAGGGTCGTGCTGGTGGAGGGGTCAAAGGGGAGGGGAACATCCATTTACTGAATTTTAACTTTCGGTTGGGTGAAAGAGGAGGGAAACCTTTGTTGTCTAAAAAAAGGGTATGTTGTCAACAAACCTCCTGAAGCCTGCCTTTTGGATACTTTATGCTTTCTATTCGGGGAAAGATTTTACGCAAAAATACGTGTGTGGAGTCCACAGAAACATTCTTGAACTATTACGAAAATGTTCCTTCCTTCATTTGTGCATTATAAAAGGGTATCTAAAGGCTGCAAACACCAGAACAGAATAGGGCCTCCTGGAAGCTCTGGATTAATTATATGGATCAGATATAGGCCTATAGCCCACACCACTCCTCCTCTTCTCTTCTTCTTTCCCTTTCGCTTCCTCCTTTTCTTTTCTTTCATGTTCTCCTTTTCTTCTTTTCCCCTTTTACTTGCAAATGAAAGGGGGCGGTCGCCCTCCCTGCCCCCTGTGGTGCCGCCCCTGAATGTATGTATTTAAATCCCAATTGTAAAAAAGGCCCACTTTTTACGTGATGAGAATCCAGCAGGTGAGTTTTCCCGCAGTATAGCACTGCCTAACTAGAATGTCAGTCAAGGTTAGCAGGTTAGGCTGGTCTAGCTTTTCAATCTCGACCGGCTTGTCTGTGATATACGATACGGAAGCCAACTGAACATACGTGACAAACAGTGTGTGTTAGTGTAGTGACATTTGTTACACGTAGTACAAACGTGTACGATGGGCGCGGGTTCATATAATAAACAGCTCTAGCCAATGGGGCCAGGCAGTCAGGTAGTGTGTGCACACAAGTTTGTCATCATGACATATATCGCTGACCAGGAGTAACTAAGATCATTCGGATATGCTAAAAAATGTGTATGTTGTGGTTTTCAGTACGTAATTTTATGGGGCGCTGTACGTATATGGTGCGCCTACCGTGCCATAAGTCCTGAAATCGACATATGTCGATTTAAATTGACATATGTCAGTTTCTCGTG